>JBAMHZ010432168.1:0-10732 GCA_037177395.1 Alpinia galanga | reverse complement strand
CTCATCGTAGATGGGGTCTTCCATATTTTATTCAATTATCTCGTCAATGTTATTATCATTGTAGATAGGGTTTTCCATTTCTTCTTCAATTATTTCATCAATATTATCATCGTCATAGATGGGGTCTTCCATATTTTATTTAATTATCTAGTCAATGTTATCATTGTCGTAGATGGGGTCTTCCATATTTTCTTTGAACTCAGTGCTCTCAAGGTCATCCTCGTCATAGACAGAATCTTCTATATCTTCTTCAATTGCCTCATCAACATCATCATTGTCATAGACGGGATCTTCCATGTCCTTGTCAATGTTATCATTGTTGTAGATGGGTTATTTCAATACCTCATTAATGTCATCATCGCCGTAGATGGGGTTTGTATATTCTTTGCAACCATGGTGTTTATGATGAAGTGGGATTTCAAAATTTGAGATAGAGTGTCGATTAAATACCTCATGACCTTCAAGATCTAGCATTGATAGACGTCGAGATAATCTTGTGACTTGTCTTTGTAGATCTTTAATGTGCTAGTAGCATCTTCAGTCTTAGTGCGAGGCTTCCTTAGTCGGAATCGGTCTATCATGACCATGACAACCATCTATAAATCACCGAGATAACTTTATGATTATTCTATGTGTTTCCTCAAAGAGTTTGTAGATTCTTTGATCTTGGTGTGAGACTTTTGCAATCGAAACATGCCTATCAGGACCATGATCATGACTACGACGACCATTTATGAATCACCGAGATAACTCTGTGATCATTTTTTGTATATCCTGGAAGATCTTGTAGATTCTTTGATCCTGGGGTGTGGCTTCCTCAGTTTGAACTTACCTATCATGACCACGATCACGACCTCAACATCTTTCCATGGATCTCAAGCTCTAATGACAACTGACGCAAGCGAGGTAGCGAGATAGGTGCATCTTTCCACATGCACTGTTAGAAGAGAGGGGAAAAGAGAATTAAAGGAGAAGATAACTCATTAAACAAAGAGGATCCACCTCTAGACTTAAACGAAAAAAGATATTATTAATCAAAATCAATGAATAAATTACAAGAGCCTAAACCCATGTTTAAATAAGCTAAGAAGGAGAAAAGTTCAAATAAACAACAGAAATAATAAAAATTTGTTAAATAAACAAAAAAAATAAATAGAAATTTTTTAAAACTAAATAGAAAATTCAAAACAAATAATAATAATAATAAAATATTAACTAAACCCTAGTTAGCGATGGTGGCATGCCACGACTGTGGTGGGGACCATGAGCAGCCTGTGGTCCCTACTAGATAGCTCATGTGGAGCTACATAATAGTTCACACCTATGGAGGTGGTCATGGATAGACCATAGTAGCTTCTGGAAGCTCCATTATGTCTCGTTTTGATCCCAAAATGAAGCATACTCATGTCAGGGGGCCATGGGGACGTCGAGATCCTTGTTAGAGGCTTCAATTATTCTTCATCATGGCTTGAAAGAAGGTAAAGTCGTGTCACAAGATAAAAGTTGATCAAACTGATAGATGCACCTGCATCATAGACATAGCGTACAACAAGTCGGTAAGGAAGTTGAAGATATAGTTTTGGCATAGGAACTTAGAGTGAGTCTACGCCTCTACTGTACTAATAGTCTAGACATTATTTGTATCTTCAATCGGCTTGGGAGATTCCTCGATCAAGAACTGAGTCAGATTCAACATGGTTAGGTAGGAGAGCATTTTTTGTTGCCACCACTTGAAGTTCAATCTAATGAACTTCTCTGGTTTTTCCCTATAGTTGATTGAAACATTGTCAATCGGGATGAAGGGGGCCATAATACATTCATGAGTATGTTGCACCTCAACCTCTTTCATGACTATCTCAACAAAATTGAATCTATTTTAAGACTATTGGACTAATCTGTGTCAAGAGAGACTGGGAAGGTGGTCTAAATTTAAAATTCTAGATTAAATTTGACTTATATATTGAGAGGCTTGAGCTGATAATTTCAAATTGTCAGCTTTGAAAGTTAGGCTGAACTGAGTTACCGAGTTTGAGTGTCAAGCACCTGAGTGCCTGAGCTAAGTGTTGAGTGCCCAAGCCAAGTGCCTGAGTTGCTAAGTGTCCAAGCCGAGTGTTGAGGCTGAGTGCCCAAGCCGAGTGTTGAGGTTGAGTGCCCAAGCCGAGTGTTGAGGCTAAGTGCCCAAGCCCAGTGCTAAGTACTTGAGCTGTCGAGTCGAGTCAACGAGGCCAAGTGTCGAATTGCCGAGTTGGGTCATTGAGCTGAGTGCCAAACTGTTGAGTTGGGTCCTGGAGGCTAAGTGTTGAACTGCCGAGAGCATGAGTCATTAAGGCCAAGTGCCAAGTTTATTGCTCAGGAGGAGCCGAGATCCGCATTCAATATAGATTTCTTAAAATAAATTTGTCTCATCTCCACAGTGCTTTGAGGTTATTGTGAGTCATCTATTTCCTAAGATACAATGATAAATCACGATACACATTAAGGACTGGTGGCCACAACAGGCTGAATAGAATTGAGTCCTATCACAAGAGTTAGGTACTCGACAGAGAGAAAAAAAAGAGAAAGGAAGAACACAGGTACATGAAATTTTTTTAATTACACTTTCTACTCAAGACTTACGCTATTTTTATATGAATGTTACCCATGGCTAGCTGAATAAAAACTATTAATTACTTTTATTCGTCAGTAGTGAAACCTTAGATGTTTCAGGTGGTAATACAAATTGAGCAAAAATAATTCAAATTGTAAAATATTAGTTCATTTTCTTGGGTAAATTTTGACTTGACTGATCTAACATTCAATGCATATAGGTCGTACTTGTACACAAGTCAACTTAGTTTAGTATAATTTGAACCTCTTTTTCCATTTACTTTTTTCCAACCATCTCTAATTTCAAAGGTACAATCTTAAGAGTGATTATCATAATCAACTTTCATCTAGCTACATTCAATAAAGATTTCACAATTTGGACAATGAGAATGAAAAATCTACTTCTGGATATTTAAGATGACATGGTCATTGAAAGAAGGATATGAAACTATAAGGAACAAGGAAGGAGAGTTTATTGAGATCAGAAAATGGACCAAAAAGAAAAAAAAAGGAGGGATATGTTGCTGATGGAGATGCCAAACATGCTTTGATGTGCTCTCTTACCCCATACAAACTGATCAAGGCAATGAAGTACAGGAGTTAATGGGAGTTGTAGATCAAACTCAGGATTGCATGAAGGCTCATAAGATTTATGATTGGTCGAGAGATAGATTTTAAGGACACAAATCACAACCTTTAGGACGAATGATAGAGAGATGGTGGTGCAAATGCATAAGTATTTCAAGGAGGTGATCAATAACCTCAAGAAAATTGGAAAATAGATCACTAACTAAGAAATATTAAGGAATGCATTGAATATACGTATTTCTAAAGATTTTTGATGTGGATTCATACACAATGGAGGAAACTTAGATATTAGCACCTTGGATGACATGTTTGCCACCCGAGGTGCATGAAGAAAAGCACTTGAATATATGGAGAGTAGCAAATTAAAGGAATGGGAGTAGCATTCATGACACACAAGGAAGAGAAAAAGGAGAGCTCATCTTCCTCCTCCTCCTCCTCGTCCATAAGTGATGAAGAATCACAAGTAGCACACATGGCGAGGAAAGCCAAAAAGAAGAATAAAAAGTTAAGCTTAAGTGACATCAAGAAGCTACTTAAAAGATTGAAGAAAAGGAACAAAAAGAAGAGAATTGTTAGATGCTTCAATTGAAATGAAGATTGATTGTCCAAAGAAAAATAAATACAAGAAAAATTTAGAAAAGAAGAACATTTCTTTAAGGGCAACTTGCAACCATACATCCTTCTCTTCTAAAGAAGAAAAAGAAACATCAAAGAAGAAATATTTAGCATTTATAACCTGGGATGATCATATTATCATACCAACAAATAATGAGGTGGGATATGGCACTAGTGAAGGGGGAGTATAACACAAAAATGGTGATGTAGTCAACTCTAATATAATTAATGAATTTTTTTAATGTAATTTCTAGTTTAACTAATTTATTGAGTAGGACTAAGGACAAGAAAAAGTATCTCAAGACAAGTTACTTCATATTCATGATTGTGCAAAGATAATGTACATATGATATTCAAACTTGGGCTAAGAAACTTAAGATTGGAATGAAAACTTTAAATTGCAATTGGATAAATTGAAGGAAGCATTAGGAAAGTTCTCCCAAGGTTTATAATGTTTAGACATGATTATTGGGAGTCAAAAGGTGAACTATATATAGCAATGATGATTTTAGCTAGTGGTCAACCATAATTGTTAGTGGTCAATAAAACAATTAATTATTTGGATCTTCTATGAATACGATCATACATGCCTAGAAAATGTCAATGAAATGGTTTCCTAGAAAATAAAAAATTAACTCAATTACGACCCATCTTATTTTGGACTTCAAAATTTGCCATTTCTTTACTTTGAATGGGTTAAGTTGCATCAATAAATGAGAGTGGAATGGTTAGCTCATTCCCTGAACATCAACTAGGGTGTACTCGTGCTAAATACTATATTTATTTTTTTGTATTTTCATGAGTCGGACAGGTAGAATACTTGATAAATATTTATGTCATTTTCATTGATTCATGATTAACATGCCAAGTTTATAGGTCATGAATGTTGATTGTATGCATGTACATCTATTACTAAATGATCATTATTGAAAGTTTATTAATTGTGAATAAAAAAATAGGTTTGCTATGAAAAAATTCATAATATTTATCACAACTTGTAATTCTAATCCATATTATGGATGTCAACAAAATGAGTGAAATATGCAATTCACATTAGCAAATAAAATAAAATAAAATGATACTTGGTTTTCAATAAAAACTATTGAAATGTTTGATCATATGCAAACTTGTGTAGAAAATATAAATTATAATTATTTTACATGAAAACTTAGATTTTTCTAAGGCAAGTAACTTAAAGGTAGGGCCACATAAGGTCAAATTGATTAGGGCATGTTAGTTGATTAGGTTGTAAATTGAATCCAAGTGCTAGATGAAATCATTTGTTGGAGAAACAACCAAGTAGATTTAATTTCAGTTAACTAAAAGCTTAGTAGTAGAATAGAGGTGAAATTCAATCAATTGAAGATATAATTCTTAGTTTCCAATAACAATTTTACCATGGAGTCATCTAGAGACCTTTTTCAGTTAACTAAGGTAACCAAAATAGAATCATTGGAGTTGATGAATTGAACCACCTCGCATCAAGTAACTCAAGACTTGTAGGTGAATTGAACTTTAATAAAAGACAATTAACAACCTTGATTGAGCCATATTCACCTTGGTTAAATTACATTTGCCTCTAATATGTTTAGCAAACCATAGTCAAATGTTGTGTATGTATAGACTTAAATTCATGTCATCTTAGACAACTAGAAGCCAAAAATTATAAATATAATTGAATATCTTAACATTCATGCTTTCCTTGGCATTACTTGATGACATTTATTTTGTGATTCAGTAAACATTAATATGCGCATTAAGTTATCATATTTATATTTTATATTTATTTCCTATTAATTCATTTTCTTATTCTAATAGTTCTAAAATTGTTCGAGGCTCCGTCTATTTTTATATTTATTTGGGTATTTATTAATTTTCATATCATATTTTGTAAAAAAAAAATCATCATATTTTTAATCATTCCACATGCAATGTAGAGCATAATGAGCTTGAGAAATTAAATAAACATATTTTATCTTAGTAGAATTTAATTAAAATATATTTTGAAACTAAAATTCAAGTTATGCGGAAAAAAAAGTGGATTTCACTTTATGAGCATTATATTATTTTCTTTTATGAACACTATTTTCTTATTGAATTACGATTTAATAGCTAATCAATTTTGATAATGAAAAATATGTTAACCAACATGTAAAATAAATATTATTTGATATGGTTAATTTTTTTTCATTACATTATCATCATTCAGTATATTCATTCTTTAGTTTTAATAATTATATTTTTTATGAAAAAAATTATCCTTTATCAATACTTTAGTACAATGCTTTACTATTCAAAGCAAAAAAAATAAGAGCTATCAACTTGTTATAATAATACAACCATGTCTTAATCATATTTGATTACAATGTCCAAAATAAATATGACAGTATTAATTAAATAAAAAAATTATTGATATACAGAATATAACCTCAATTTATTTGGTAAACTTATTACATTTATGATTCACATATATAGCAAATTTGTAGTAACACAGAAGCTTTTGTTAATTTTAAAATAACATAAAAATACTATCTTTTGACAGAAAATAGATATGCTTTTTTGAGGGGAAAACTTAAGTAATCTCGTGTGCTACTTTTATTTGATGGAATTGCTTTTCTGCAGTTACCAATACTCTAAAATAATATCTGCATGTCCAAGTGAAGCTTTCAAATTACATAACTGTGTTGTTTGTTTGTAAATAAATGCTGCATGCAATTGTTTTGTCAAAAAAATACTATAGCAATATAAACATTTTCATATCTAATTCAAGGCAATTTTTATGTATTAGTTCAATACATTAATATAAACGAGGTGCTTAAAGTATAGAAAAGATCATATGTGACTTTGTTTGCAAGGGGAGGAGAGTTTGTCCCCTGGAGAAAATGAACAATATCTAAGGGCCAGAGAGGTCTGAGTATGCTCGATCTAAATACACTGAAGATTTCCCTAGCACAACAGCTCGTTGAAGGAGAAAAAGCTTGACCTAACTTTGGAAAGGTTTAATCAAGATGATGGACTTCATGACAGTAAACATGAATGCTTATATAAATGGCGTGGGGGATCTACTTTCTTTTGGCATGGTTGATGACACAATCATACAAATCTGACGATAGAATTACTGAACTCTAGGAATCCTTCAACCACATGAGCTAAAGCTCAGTGATATCCAAATGCTGACAGAAAATCCTTGACTGAAATGCAGCAACAGCAATTACTGCAACTAAGCAGCAAGCTGAATAATACTACTTGAGATAGAGCAGGTGTTTTGACCTCCATAGCATAAGTGGAGATGATGCTCTGATGGAATGAATATTTTCAGTCAAATAAGCTTTTGAAGATTTGACTTTAGATGGGGCTGTCGGCCAAGTCAATACTTATTGTCACATCGTTGAGAGCTTAGGGATATTTATGAAGAAAAAAAGAAAAAAAAAGAGAGAACATAAACCCTAAACTTATTGTTAATGATCATATAAAAGAAAGTTATATGTGTGTGTATATATATATATTTATATTTTTTGTTGGTGATTGGTGAGTACATAAATTATTATACGTACATATATGACGTTTTTTAAGCATAAATGCCATGTAAAAAGCTCGATATTCTCAAAGAAAACACTGACAAAGTTGTCATAACCCAAGCAAGGCCTATCATTTACTTTCCGACCATTCATCTCTTCCTCATCTCTCAGTCTTCCAGCTACTTTAATTAAGTTTCCTCATTAGATCTCAAACAAGAAAAGCAAAAGCTGCCATGGCAGCAGCTCTGCACTTGGAACTCGGAGTCAATCTTGTAATCTTTATATTCTTATTTTAATTATAGCAAGCCATTAAATTGATTAAAAAAAACTTGTGAATACTCAACAATTACGCAATGAGAGAAAGAGAAAGAGAAAGAGAAAGCGAAAGAGAAATTACCTTGTCGGAGTATTCCACATAAGGGCCGAGTCCAATTCCAGGTGCTGTTTTTGTGCGTCTAAGCCGTCCATTGCTGTCTGATTACAGTTTCCAGCTGCTAAATCTTCATCAACAGAGCCATCTGATCGACCTTAATTGCACATTTAGTCATAAAAGATGGAAATGGTGGTGCAGAAATGTCATAGTTAATGAGGTAAACTAATAAATGCAGAGTTAAGTAATCATATTAAATAGTACGGTGACCAAGAAGTTACCCCAAAACAACTTGAACAAAAGAGACATGGAAGGCCTAGTTTACCTGACGAAACTGCAGGCCTGTCAGTCGTCTTGATGGTTCTGTACATCTGCAGATAGTGAAGCAAATTTAACAAAGACAAAAGAAGAGACTTTGGAGTGGACTGGTGCCACAACAGCAGCTAATCACAGAGTGAGGAAACGTACATTTATAATAATAATGACAACAATGAATCCATAGACAGGGTGAAATTACTTTAGTATTTTTTTCTTCTTTTTCTTTCTGTATTTTATTAGCAACGAGGTTGATGCTTTTGTTAATATCACGGTCTTCCTATCCCTCTTATAATTGTGAAATGATGGCGTCTTTTTAAATCTGTCGCTGTGCTGTGCCTTCTTTTGTATGAATGAAGGGGCTGTCCCCCTGTCTTTGGAGCTACACGCCCATTATTATTCAGTCATTGATTTAGTCAATCACTACATCCATCCATACACCTTGGCGATTGTGCAAGTGCCTCTTGAGAGTGAGAGAGAGAGAGAGAGAGAAGAGAGAGAGAGAGGAGAAGGAGAAGAAGAAGTTGGCATTAACTCTTTAGCACTCACGCACTCACTCACCTGCAGGTGGCTTTTGACATGGGCTAGGGTTAGATCCTTCACATCCATCAGCTCCAAAATTGATTTTGGTGTAGCCCCTGGCCATGGCCGTCGCCAGATTTATTAACCGTGAGCTACCAAAACATGTTATGCACTATGTATATACTGAATTCAGTCAAACTCGGCGTACGTACTCTCGTGGCCGCCGAGAAGGTCGACGGCGTGGACGAATCGGTGGTGGAGGCTACTGGTCCAGCGCATCCTCGGCGCCCTCGTGCTGCGTTTTGTCAAGACCGCCGGGTATCCGGATGACAGGATGAGCCTCGACCTCATCGTCATCTCGCGGCGCGAGACGTCCTGCTGGTGATGGCAGTGGCAGCCGAAGAGGCTCGGCGCGGACGACGACAACCCCACAAGCCAGGCCGGCGGTGCCTGCTGCCTCTGATGGAAGCACGCAGAACTTTGGTAGTCGTCGAGCGGGAGGGAACTGCGCTTCAGGAGAGCGTGATTCCAGCAGCACTCTTCCCGTTGGTGCTGGTGTTGGTGTTGGTGTTGGTGTTGGTGGGCATTTATATAGATTGGAGTCCCGTCGATCGGCGTGGTCGCAAAACAAAGATCTGAAGCAGCGAGACCACAGTATGGAGACTTCACCGGCCCCGCCTCAAGAGCTGGTTCTCGAAACCAGGAGGAGGAAGAGACGTTGGAGAGGCAGAGGTGTGTGGAATCCGGTGTGCCGTCGTCAGCGCCGGAAGCGACTGTGGCAGCCGACGGCTGGCCGATATGCAGAGAGAGATCCGGCGAGGGCATAGCAGAGCTACCAGCTTCTCTGAACTTATACATGACGCCGTATATACCTCAAGTAAATCTCCAAACCGAGATTTACAAAAACTACAAATTAAGTCCTCGGAGACGGTTCTAGCTCAAACCACAAGCTATCTAGCGCTGCTTCAAGGAATACGAACGAGTGGAAAGGAAAGCCAGGAGTCTCTCTCTCTCTCTCTCTCTCTCTGTCTGCCTCTCGGTTAGGGCATGGCATGTGTATGCGAGTATACATATGCAGAGAAGTATAGAGGAATATATGGCGTAGCAGCTTTAATGTATGCGTGCCTTTGAGGCTTCTTAACTTCACAATTCTAAAATATAAACACATCAAAATTTTGAAAAAAATAAATAAATAAAGATAAAGAAAATCAAGAGAGAGAGAGAGAGAGATTAGCAGGAAAAGGAAAAAACTTTTCCAGGTTCCATAGTGATGGAACGAGTTGAATATGAAAACTGGGGATTGATTACATCCTATCAGTTTAAATTGTATGAATCACCCTTTCAAGAACAAGTGCCAAACATATTCATCGAATAGTATTTCTACTGCACATTAACAAGTTCTATAATGGAAGAAAAGTTTTACTCGACATAAGAATTCAAAAGAATGTTGGTGCAAGTGGTTCGATAACTGAAATATAATTGTGGTAAATAATAATTATTGGCAAACTTTAGCACATTTACAGAATTTATAAAAGTTATTTTAAAAAGTATGGGGTGATAGTACTGCTACATACATAAAGGAAAAGAAACATAACTGATGTGCCTGATGCCTTTATCATCGTGCTATCATTAGAAGGATTAATACTTTGTCATTAAACCCTTTAATGCTGAAGACAAGTGTGATTAGCAGTGAGGCAGATGTATGTATGAAGAGACAAACATGCATGGAACTATTTTTATAAAGTCCCTTCCACGATAAATTGTTAAAGTATTTAGGAAAAGTCAGGTGCCTAACTTTTGTGCAGGAATTGCTTTGTTGAGGTCACACTGATCCTTTGGTAACAGAAAGGTGAGGTTTTATAATTAACACAAATCTGTAATTAGTTTACTATCCTCTAACTTGTGCTTCGGATTTATTCAGTGAAAACCGTTTAGTTTCAAGATTAGCCAGTGAAATCAAATAGCTAAATTGTATTTAAAAAATTTCCATTCTAAATGCGCACGAATCTTGTATCTATATTTATTGTACTTTTTCTTTATAGCAATGCTCTATGACAAGCTCCATCAAGGCCTACGTATAGTAAAATATGAGAGGCTTGTTTTTTTGAAAAAAAAAATTGAGTATGAAAATCTCGAGTATTTCACTTTTTGAAATTTAAGGGTGGGCTTGGTAGTGAGCTTTTAGAAAAGAAGATTGATACAGAAAGTTGTTAGTCCT
>JBAMHZ010432147.1:0-10734 GCA_037177395.1 Alpinia galanga | reverse complement strand
AATCCTGGAACGCAATTAAAAAAAAATTGAAAAATAAAAAAAAAATACAATGCCGAGATTTAAATCTCAGCACTGCATTCTCTTACCTATTTTAGTAATAACTTTTGAATTTACCTATTTCCATAATATATTTTAAATCCATACCTATTTTAAAAAAATTCCCGCCATAATCTGTATCAGTGTGTATAAGATTAATGTCATTAATCTAGGGAGCGTTTTCGATATTATTAATGCACAATACAAGGTAAGGTTTGGTGTGCATGTTTCCATAAAATTATATCCCCAAATGCATGTTTCTACGATTGTTGTGTGAATACCAGTTCTATTTGTCTCTCCTTTGCATTAGCACTATTGGGGAGTAGAAATCTAAATGCAAAATAGTGAGAACCAAGAAGCATGCATGTGACTATTACTTGTTAATGGATCATGAAAACCATAACAAAAGAGGAAGTTTAAATTACATATGTAGTAGATCTAGCATTGGCACAAAGATACGAAGATGTATTGGCTCATTTCTGACAATAATGAGTGGATCCATCATACTATAAGTTATTTTGCTTATGATTTCTTAACTGGCATTGTCGACAAGGTACCGAACCTTGGTGGCATGGAACCCTCTGAAGATGACAAGGGAATTGGCCGTAGAAGGTCATGCCTCTGAAGATGATAGGCACTGACTCTGTTCTGTTCTAATCTAAATGCTCAGGAAGGCACTGACCGACGGCGATGAAGCTGAGAATGATGAGGACCTTCAGACGACGACATTATGTAGGGCGATCAAGACGGAAAGGCCCCTATCGGACAGCCCAGACAGTCTCAGTCTCAAGGAGTAGAAAAGGAGAACAATTCTGTTGGCACACATCATCCTTCCTCGACTTCCATTGGAGCTGCAAGATCAGCTGCAGCATCAGAGACCAGGCATGACCAGCCGCTTCCTGATGGCATGAGCAACATTGGCATGGAACCATCTGGGTCTGTACAATTAACCATGCAGATAGATGTGGATGAGGATTATGACATTGAGGATTAGAGAATTTAAATTTTTTTTCCTATTTACTAACAAATGTCTTATCTCCCTATAAATAATTCTCATCCTTACAGAAGATACTAGAACAAATTTAGTGTTTTTCCTACTTTGTCTTGGTCTAGTGTAACTTCGAAACTTGATCAATGGCTACATGATTTTGATGGCACATCGTGAGAAAGAGATCGATGACAGCATATAATTTGGCTATTTTGTAATATTTCTAGATTTAAAAAAAAAGATAAATAGTAATTTAAAAATAGAGAAGGCACCTTTGACTTCATGTCTCTCTCCTCTCGATTCTCGATTGCTCTGCTCGAGTGCTTTTTGCTCTGACGTAAAACTTGTTGGCCTGAACCATTCTCCGCGACAACTCCAACGCAGCGCCTAGAAATGGGAGGCTGCGCTGCCTCCGGGTTCGGCGGTCGCAGCGAGGACAGCGACCCGGTGGATCTCTGCCTGGAGCGGAGGCGCCTCCTCAAGGCGACAGTCGAACGGCAGTACAACTTCGCCGCGGCCCACGCCGCCAATACCCATTCCCTCAACGCCGCCGCCATAGATGTCTTCGTCTCTCGCCACTCCGCCGCCCACCGCCATCCTCCTCGCGCTTACCGACCAACGGCCTCGCCCTTCCTGCCTTTCTGCGTCACACGCCCTACGAGGCAAAGGCGGAATCTTCGGAGCGCCTGCGAGGTGCCCGCACATCGTCGGCCTTGGATTCGAGCTACGGCGACGAAGAAGAAAGGGCTGTGGAGGAAGCGACGGGGTTGGCGGAGGCGGAGGCAGCTGAGAGGACAGAGAGTGCAGCGGAGTACGAGTACTTTTTTTCGGCCGCGCCAACGATGCCGGCGTCCCCTTCGTCGGATCTGTTCGGGTGGGATTTCTTCAACCCGTTCGACTGGATGCCGCCCGCGTCGGAGGCCACGGTGCCCGGCCAGAGCTCGGACGATGACCTGCGGTTGCTGAGGGAGGATTAAGAAGGCATCCCGGAGCTGGAGGAGGCAGAAGAGGAGGTAGAATGCAGGAGGCAGTTCAAGAAAAGCGAAAAGGCGGTAGCTTTGAGCGAGGAAGTTAAGGACCATTGTGAAAGCTAAGCCGGTGGCCGAAGTGGGCGGCTGTGGCGGCGCGGCGGAGACGCAGGGGAGTTGCTCCAAGCGCTAAGGGAAGTCAGAGGACCAGTTCATCAGGGCTCATGATTCTGGAAATGAAGTATCAAGGATGCTGGAAGCCGACATGATTCGCCTGCACTCCGGCCACGACGAGATCAAAAGCGATCCTTTTCCTTCATCTCCAGTTTCAATTCGCAGCTATTGATCTCAAGAGATGCTGTATGTTTTTCCCAACTAAACTGCTGCCAACCAATTTGCAGTTGTTAAGAGTACTAGTTTGAGATTATCTCAGCCATCACATAGCATTGGCCCCCTTCGGCCACGTCTTCAGTATCTTCGTCTTGCCGGAGTCATCCCTAGCAGTTCTGTGGCCGGAGAATAAGAGTGATCGTTTTGATGATTTTAGTGGAATGGAATCAGAAAGTCATTCGCAAATGCTTGGGAGACTCTATGGTTGGAAGAAGAAGAAGCTATACGAAGAAGGTACTCGATTTGTTCTAATGTCTGTCTCTGATGGATCTGTTTGCTTCCTCCCATTCAAATCTACACAAGCTAATTTTCTGTTGTTTCACCGTAAAGTTGTTTAGTGTTCTCGGATAAGAGAAGAAATAAATGCTTGCAGCTGATAAACCAAAATACAAAAGGAGCTGGTTCGCGCTTACTTGACACGTTGAGAGCCTCTGTGAAAGAAATTCACTCTCAGATCTGGGTCTCACTATGTGCAAACAAATCAATATCTGAGAGAATTCAGAAACTGAGAGATGAAGAGTTGCAGCCACAGATTTTTGAGCTTCTACACGGGTAAGCATACGACAAGTGGCTATCAGTTTTGGTAGATTAATAGTGACTTATATGTATTATGGATGACGCAGCCTGATAAATTCTTAGAAGATAATGCTGGAATCACATGAAACTCAGAAACAAGTCATGTTTGAAGTAAACTCAGTTACATGCCCTTCTTGTGGAAAGTACTGCAATGACTCGCAGCATTTGGCAACATTTATTCTTGGGGCTGAGGTTCAAAACTGGAGGACAGGTTTCATGGGTTACATTTTGGCACAGAAGGCATATATTGAAGCTCTTAACAGTTGGCTGGCTAAGTTCATCTTTCCTGATATTGAACACTGCTTATGGTCTAGACCTACACCTCCTTACGAAGAAAGCCACCCACCTTTAATTGTGCTTTCGGGTGAGTGGTTGAACTCACTCAGGAAATTGGCTGGCGATCCAGCAAGGTGAAGAGCAGCAGCTGCTGAAGAAGGTTGACAGCCTCAGTAAAGAGTTTGAATGTAGGGTTCTTGCATTCCAGAAAGCAGAGAACAAGATCACAGATTCAAAGCTTTCAGAAAAAACTGAACCAGAAATCTCCCACATGGTCGAGTATCTAGAAAGCCGTAAAGAGCTGCTAGAGAAGTTCAAGAATAAATTGGAAATTGAGAAAACAAAAGATCAAACTTGCATATGTACGAGGTCACCCTAAATGGATTCAAGATAGGCTTGGCTACCATCTGAGTCACCAAGTGAGTTCACAAAGGATACTTTCAAATTGCACAATGAGTTCTTCATGTACAATCATAAAGCAAAGGGAGCTGTGGCAATTGAGGGTTCTGGAAACAAACTTTAGAAAATAACTCATGCTCTGAGGAGATCAAGAATGCATGAAACATGTATGCAATTCCTCTAAGTTGTAGTTAGTCAGGCTTAAGGACAATTAGGAACATTGTTTTATTTTTATTTTTTTGGGTGTTAATGGGAACCTCAATCTTGTGGGCCTTGTTTAGCACCTCATTGGGAAAGTCATCTTGCAACTTGATGGAATCGGTAAGCTTTGATTCATCTCATCTGGCATGGATTTTGGAGAGAAGTGTGTGACAAGATGCAGCATTGTTATTGCTATTGCACTTGTGTTGGAGTGTTTAGGGTCTAAGGTTTTAGGGTTCTATAGTAAAAAGAGCAGGCAGTGGTCACAAGTGTTCTAGGTGAAGTGTCTTGGTATCTGACTCATGATAATTATGATATAAATATATAAAATTGCTGTATATGAATCTACAAAACTGAAACTTCATTTTACATGTAAAACTACTGCATTTATAATGCAATAAAATGTTCATCTTTTTTTATATTATACTTGAATAATACATACTTTAGTCCATTATTTATTTAAAAAATATATGAGCGCATCTTTCATAATTATAGAACTAAACTTATCTATAACAGAAACTCATGGAAATATCAACAATGAAAAAGTTCAAAAATTTCTCAAGTAGAGCACTAAAATCTGCTGCAATATCACAAAAAATCTAAGTGCAGGTATAAGCATTTACCTTGGAATTTGTTGGAGACGACAAATGTACAAGTGCAACTGGAATTTCTGGAATCTCGGGTGATTACAACAAATAGGGGAAAGGCTTGAGGATGTACCAGGCTGCAAAAATGTTCCTTATAACAAATGTTGCTCATAGGATACAAAAAATATATATATCATGAATAGATTTTGCATGATCATCCTGCAGGTGATGTTCTCTTAACAGAGGGAAGTTCGACGGAGCTGAGGTCCCCTGGATAAGGTGTCCACAGCCCTAGTCCTCCTCTGGTTTCTTTAAGTCCAATCTTGTTTCCCTTAAATTCATCTAGGGATTTAACCCATTCGATAACGGAAGAATGTTCCCGGGTGTGCCTATGCAATATGAACAATGAGTTGTATTCACAGTTGGGAAACATGAAAAACTTGAATGCTCCTTCCAATCTGTGCACCACATAGCCAAAACTGAGTTGATCCCGTGGCGTGAAGAGGTTGACCTCATTGAACCAAAGACAGCTGAACAAATTGGTCATTGTCGTGTGCTCCCGTATTATGACCGCGCCCTCTGGCACATCTGCGCTTGACATGAGCATTATCATTGGTCTATAGAACTAATTATTAACTTGTGTGCTTAAGTTTGTACAGTAAGAAGAAGAAGAGACGCATGTTTACTTATTTGATGCATATTGCTATTGAAAAGGAGAAAAAGGGGGCATCAGTTTTCTATCATTGTACCTAGTACCAAAAACCAAAACCATTTTGCATGGTATGATATATTGCACATTGGAATCCAATTCTTTTATTAAATGCCAACATGGGCTTAGAAGAAAGAAATGATGAAGATTATGATTCAGGTGACTAATTTGAGTTATCGAGACAAATTATAATGCTTTATAAGACCATGCTAACAACGGTAGCTATATTGTCTTACTATGATTCTATGCAGCAAAAGACTCGTGTACAGGTTGGTTGCTAACTCTTTTCATCTTTGCAAAGCAAAGGGGCTATGTACATGGCTGTAATCCTATCTCCTATACCACAATGGAGTCATCTTATAGTAAATTATGGGGGTTTCAACATTCCAGATAAAACACAATCAATCATGTATCCTGGGTCTATATACATCAGAAACATAGATATTAAATAAATATTCAGTATAATTCTCATTGCTTCAATAAAAAAATTATGATGTATTGCTTACCACCGATTGTCCCTTTTTTCAGGCTCCACATCTCCATTCCCTCATAGCGATAAATTTTCATGTGCAAATCAATCAGTGGCCGGGCATACCGCTTCCTTCGTTTGATTGCATCAGCTTCCTCATAGATACTTTTGTGATGTTTGTGACAAGCGATTGCAAATGTATGCTTTCCTCGCCAGAGATATCTGCAACAGAATTTGGATTATAAATAAAAGCCATAACATTTTTTGCCATCATTTAGTTATATATTCAATAGAAAGAAATAACCCACCTTTCAAGCATTAGTAAAGGGTCAACGATAAGCTCCATTTTACCATCAATCCAAATACTATATTGAGCATGAGGAAATAGCCTATGAGTTAGTATCTTAGGAACTTTCCCATTCCTTCTAGGTTCATCATATGGAGGATGGTGTAATGTCACAAGGCGCCAAATGCCAACCCATTTTCCTCCATCACTGCCTTCTCTAACAGTAACATTTTGCTTAATGAAATCAAGGGATACCTCATCAACAACCATCAAAAAGCAGAATAGCTTTTTAGAACGAACACTGAGATTTGATGGTTGATGGGGAATGTCATACCCATCAAAGATGCCAGAGGCGACTACAAACTTACACTTCTTTGCATATTGCACGTCTACAGCATCCATTTCTGCGCCACCATTTTTAATGAATCCACAGTGCACCTACAAACAGAAATGATCACTAAATAAAAACTGTAAAAAAACTCATTATTGCACTAAACAATATGAGGAAGGAGGAAAATGAGAAAAACAAAGAGATTTCTTTCATATCCATATGAATAACATTGCAAGTGAGATTTTCTAATCTGCCTCTCAGATGCCTGTGTTTGTCAAGATGAGGTTAACATAAAAGGATTACAAAAAGAAAGCATCCAAGTCAGATACACCAGATTCCAAATTAATATTTTTCAAGACAACAATGCTAGTACATAGTATCATGTGGTCCGTTACAACCTCTGAAACTTCATATTAAATCTTGAAATGTGCTAGAAAAATGGTCGTTACATTTTTCTACCTTTGTAAACAATAGCCAGAACAATTCAGTTGATTCAATCAGGTTGTCCTATTCCTCTAAGATTAATAGTAAAGGAAATACTGAAGAGGCTAATGTAATTAAGGTCAGTTATTTAATGCATGCTTAAACCAAGAATAGCAAAAGTATCATCAGGATCATTTATGGGAATGTGAAATAATGAATCCAGAATGTAAAGGCACGATAGAGATTACATCACTTAAGTTTTCACTAGTCTTCATAGCCAATGTCATATCTACCTTCATAGTTGTGTTCAACTTGAAACTATTTTCCCGTTGTAACCAGCTTTGATGACCACCAAATAATGGTTGAGATTTCTCACTATTATTCCCTTCCTCATCTTCCATTATATAACTTAGAGTTTTGGGAGTGGTATCAGGTGTTATCTTCGGAATAACTATGGTGTTTGGATCATCTGCAAGAGGGATTGGACACCCTAGATGCACAAAATGAGAAGTTAGAAAATTATCAAAATATTTTTCCGTATAATCAGTAATAGTAGTCTTACGATGTTGTGGCTTTGGCGTGAGACCCATTGTGTCTAACATGACAAGAACCTTGCTATCTTTTTTACAAAGAGCTGCAATAAATTGACAGCGCCAACCTTTAACAAATTTGTAAAGCAAGAATCTAAAGGAGAGAAAAAAATCAATTCAAAAGGTATGGAAATTAGGATCAACGGGATAGTAAGACAGGTAGGAATAAATAGATGAAAAACGGTTGAGTTAGCCAAATAATCTCCTAATGAACAACAAAATAATGAAACAGATAGCGCACAATAGGAGATACAATTAATCCTCGAGTTACAATAGTGATTATTTTTACCATATGATTTCATGGACAATCAGTTCAGTTCATTTGCCTTCCTCCCCTGACGTTAATCCACCAAGGAAATATAATACTGATATAGAAACATTAACACTAGACGATCAATCCTCGTACAAAAACATTGATGAAATTACCTGATAGAAAGATTATAGACGAATGGCAAGACCACAAGTGAAAAAGCAATGCGAAGAGGATGAGAAGGATCCACAAAATGGCGGACACGAGGACCAAGCGAGTGAAACCTCGTCGCCAGATCATCTTCAACGGATCTTTGACGCCCTTACTGTTAGCGGAGGCACTACTGTCGGAGTCTGCATCGCCAAAATCGAACATTTAAGGACCGGACGTTAAGAGATCGAACCATTTCGCATCTTTGCAGCACAGGTCATCGAACCTTTGGAACGAGGACTCCGATTACTCCTCTCCGAGCGAGAAGCGGCACGAGAGGAGAGCAAGCGCTGGGCTTCCGCGTCCATCCTTCCTAGCCCCCGTCCTTCATTTGATCGCATCCACGCGGGAATGCGGCGAATCTGATTTCGTTATGCACTTAGGATTCTGTGAGGCACGATCTGACAGCGATATCTTGTGATTGCTGGAGATTTAGTCGAGAAATCACCTGTGCGATCGATTGGAGATGGAGAAGCGGAAGAAGAAGCGCAGTGAGGCTAGGGAAAGTAGATCGAGAGACGAGGCGGACGGCAACGTCCATGATCGTTTCAAGGGAGGAAGAGAAGAGGCCTAGAGGCAAGTTGGGCCAAGGCCCATCTTAAAGTCCCATGTAAATAACAAATAAATAATCATTAAGAAAATAAATATGTTGGAAGTTTAATTTTTTGACAAATAAATTTGTTTGAAAATAAAAAAAAAACACTCTTATAAATATCAAAATAACGGTATATTTATCCTTTAAAAAATATGGCAATTTCATCTTTTGGGGTAATATTTTGATAACGTCCTTTTCAATTTTGCCCAACCCTCTTATTCTATTTGGAAGGCCTAAATGTTTAATTTTATGCTTCTTGCAGGGGCAGAATGCAATGATGTATGGATTTCATTGACGTTTTACTTGTTTTTTTTTTAAATTTAAAAAAAAAATACAAATTTCCATTGCCGGGATTTGAACCCGGGTCGCCTGGGTGAAAGCCAGGTATCCTAACCGGACTAGACGACAATGGATTTATACTTTACTGCTTTCAAATATTATTTAAAACAATGATATTAATATTCAATTCCGTTTGGTTATTCGAAAAAAAAATCTCAATATTGTTTTTTTTATGAACTCCAATGCACCCTTAGACATTAGCTCCATTAGCAAATTTCCTTAAAAATATTTTTAAAAAAAATAAATAAATTATTGCAATTTCATCTCCTAATCACTCCTTGTTACTTTTGTATATAAATGATTCTAAGTTTTTAAAATATAAATAAAATGATATTACTTGTTTGCATAACCAAATTAGTGAAATTTTGATAATTTTAATAATTAAATAGGTTTTGTCACTTTACAGTATAAGCAAAATTTTATATAAAAGTCTGAAAGCTCAAATCTATAAAATTGCCAGACCTCTGCTCTTGATTTAGGACTACTCATACACTCGCTTAATTCTTCCCTCTCTATATGGCTTGTTGCTAGTTAGAGAGAGGGTAAATAACGTTTTGGATTATTCATCATTTTTATTTGTGCACTCATCTATAAAATATTAATGCACAGTAAAAATATAAAACATAAAATAATAAAAAACACATAAGCACAACAAATTAATTTTACGTGATTCGAAATCCTTAATTTCTATTCTATAGTCTAACTCTCTTAGTGGTAGATCTCACTATTTTTTTCTCCTTCTCACAAATTTTTCAAAGATAAAAAAACCTCTTATAATATGTTGTTATACAAGAAGAATAAACAAATACAAATGTAAATAAATAAAATAAAAAAGAAATACAAATAACACTTTATACAAAGAATATTTTTGTTTGATCGCATTTTAGTTATTTTAGAATGACTTGAAAAGTTAAGAATCCAGCGATCCCTTTTAAAGTCCTTAGGAATCAATATTTTTAATTTTTTTATTATAAAATCCTCTTTTATAAGGCCTTCAATAAGTTAATTTTCGTCTATCAGTTGATTGGTCACGTGACCACTACGATTGTCCACTCCAATGGTTTGATCTATATTGGAGTATGTGTATTAGTCTACTATTGTATATTATCAGTCGACTGTCCTACTTTAACAGTTGACTATTGTTTTTTTTATGACGTTCCACGGTATCACCAATTGACTGTCCTTTTTTGTCAGTCGATTGAAATCCTTCTGTATCCAGTCACAGTAAAATTAGTTGACTGTCAAACCTTCTACACTTGGGCACAGAATATTCAATACACCAATTGACTGATCAACCCATCAATCGACTAGTACACTTTAAAATTAAGGTTAAACTCATTAAGTATGATCTTCTCATACTTGACACTCACCTTTCACCTGGACCTATGTATTCAAATCACTTCTATCAGTTTTACACTTTTATGATGCATTCGAGTCCATTGTTTATCACTTTTTGCATTAGCTTTAAGTCCTTTTTTCGACTTTGTCATGATATCAAATTTTTCTTCGTCAAGAGATCACGTCTCTAGAACTTCATCGTAAAAAATTATGTTTCAGAACTTCAATTATCAAATTTTCATACTTAAATTTTCCTTTATTTATCTTTATTTATCTGACAATTTTAATTCTCATCATCAACAACCCATCATCGTCATCATCATTGTCTAGAATGTCATCAACAACCGTCTGGAATGTCGCTTAGCGCCATCACTGACCCTCATCATCAGCGTTACCTAATTGCCTAGAAGGTTCCACCTCAGCACCAACCCATCATCTCCCGTGTCATGTCCTTCCTCTCTCATTGCTAACGACAAAAAAAAGTTAGAATCAAAATTCACAAAATGCATTTTAGGATTTTAGAATTTCTTATTCAAGATGATTCTTAATGAATGGATCTTTTAATCGTATTTTTTTTTCAATATTAATTAACTTCAAATTTAACATATTACTATAACATTTTAATAAAGTTTTAAAATTTTACATAATTTATTTATGAGCATTAACAAACACATTTATTGTTCATCATCCAATTACTTACTTACTATATTTCAATCACTGAACTTAAAAATATTAAATGATGAATAATAAAGATAATATTTTATATATGATAA
>JBAMHZ010432136.1:0-10734 GCA_037177395.1 Alpinia galanga | reverse complement strand
TTTTTTTTTTTTTTTTTTTTTACTTTGTATCAGATTTTGGGCAGTATTCTTATAATTCTACTTTTATATGTCAGAGATTGATTTCTTTGATCAGCTAAAACTCGAACCTATTTTTTTGTTTGGTTGTCATCTTGTATTGATAAAGAGGTTTGATCTCAATTGCACAAAAACAAGTCATCCGAGTTTATAAGTATACTTGCCTTCTCCCACCACATCCATTCTCCCTTTGGCAATTGAAGAACATTGCAGCCACTGGCTCACCGAGGTTGTAGACTGCGGCAAAGTCTCTGGTGCTGAAGTTTTGCCTCCATCCCGGTGCGTAGATAGTTTGCCTAACAGACTGCCGGAACATCACAAGCACAAACCGATGGATCCCAGCGGTCGGCCAGGGTCCCTCATAGGCTACAATCTCATTTCCTACAAGCAAAACTTATCAATCTTAAGTAAGAACAAAGTTCATTCCTCTTAGCATCACTTTCCTCACTCACCATAAGTTGCATTGGATGTTTCTGGGATGTCAGTCACCAACCTATGGCAACATTTTAAGAGAAGTGTCAGATCCTAAGTAATTGATTTCTGCAAGGAAAGAATGTTTATCATTGTTAAATTGGAATTCAACTCTATGAAGGCAATGCTACCAATGGAGGTACTCCCTCTTGGTTGGATTGCTGGGGCTTGGTGAATCAGGATCTACCATCACCTGAGCACATCATTGTGGCCAATAAACTCATGAAACTTGACCTACTCGAATGCAGGAATTAACTTACAAGAGTGTAATAGGCCCTGCTAGAGTTATGTCCTTTAACCTCAACCCAGGGCTGGTTAGCCACAGCCGAAGGCTTGAGCTCGGACCCATTGGTCAGTTCTTTGTTGTTGTAGAGCACTATGAGCGAAGCCGACCGGACAAATGGATCCAGCACATCACCGACAATGTTGCCAACTACAAGTGGATCTCTCGACATGATTGGATTGATGGTGAGCAAAGGATTGAAGGTGGGAATGGCAGGGAGAGATGGAGCAGTTATATAGAGTCTAGTGATGGTCCAAGAATCAATCAGAGATTAGTATACTGTGAAGAGGATAATATGGATTGAGATAATGGAAATTGAATTGATTTTTTTTTTTGTGAGGTTAGGAAGATCCAAATCTTAAGATTTCGTTTTGTTTTCTAAGGTTGGTCTTTGAAAGAGGAAAGATCATTCTCAAGCCAACATTGCTATTTCTGAAGAACAAGTAATATCGACATACTCGAAGAACGATGAGTGCTTTAAAGGGCATAATTCAAAAAGGCAAGAAGGAACATCAATTGCATATTCAAATTATGTATGTGTGAAATGCACTTAATCAAGTACCAGAAAATTTTGATTTCATATAATCTTGCACACACCTTATCTAATCTCATGTTATGTTTATTCCATAAGAGGTGTAAGAGTATGCCTTCTTGATAAACTAAGTGACTTCAGATAATAATGAGGAGCATTTTGCGTTCATGTCATTTTATTGGCAGGAAGAGCCAACAAAACAAGGAATATATGATACATATGTCTTAAATTCCACTTTTTATCCATTTAATACATTTATATGCATCCATTAAAGAAACATATTTGAGTGAGAGTTAATAAGAATCTCATTGACGAAGCTTTGCACCACTAAATATATTCTCAAATTATTCATCTTAATCTTCAATGCCTCAACATTTCAAAAGCCAAAAGGATCTTCTCTCCCTACCATTCATCTCAGGATGGGTATGGATGTAATTGAACTCCAAATGGTGACAAGCTTACAGTAACTTAATAGACTTGACACTTTTTAGTCCTTAGTCAGAGGAGTAAGGAGCTATGTTAGTGTTATTGTGTGAAGATTATAAGTTTTTTTTTTCAACTATAAAACCTTGTACAAATGATGCAAAGACAATTGGATCAGATGTCACACACCATGCAAGAGAGAATCCATCGACTTTTTGTTTCCCTTCTTTTTTAATTCTTAAACAAATGGTAGTGATTGAGAAGAACAGGATTTGATTGCACGCATGGGGCTGTCATTGGGCGTTGCTAGGACAATTAACAATGCTCAACAAAGCCAAATGCCTTGATCAGAGGTGAAGAATCTCAGTAATTTGTTCTGCATAGCTTTCTCGATTTGGATGAGAAAGATTATAGATATGGATCTGATACATTTAACCAGAGCTGGTGGGTCTTTCTAACTCTAGTTTAGATGGTTCAAGCTTTGATTAAATGCATACATCTACTGTGAACTGGATATTGGCCATGCAAGAACTACGAGGCTTGATTTCTTTGAAAGACTTTGAGAAATTGATAGAGAAAAGGAACATATTCCTCGGGTATATAAATTATTATATAACGTGTGCACTGTGGTATGGAGGGCAAAGTTTTTCAATGCATTCTTAATAGGCAATATATATTGGTGTTTGGAGGACTTAACAAAGAATAAAAAGTGACGAGATTTATTCCCGAAGAACATTACCATGGTCAAAAGGTTTTGAAAGGCATTTCCATTACATTCACTTAGACATCTAGTCAAGATTCTTCGAGTAAATTTGAGACACGAATTCATTTTTCATTTGATGAACATCAGAAGAACTTGTAGATGGGTTTCAAGTTCAAACTTCAATTTAAAGTTCTTGCATCCGATCAAAATTACCTGAAATCAATAATTCTATCCTAAACATCCCTATCAACCGATCCTACAGTCATTGTAAAAAAAATAAATCATAAAAAATCATTTCAGGTCCAAACAAATACTAGCATAGTGTAAAGTCAAATGTCCCAGTGAAAAATCAACTCTTATTTTTTGAAACAAATTTACTATCTGTACTAGCCATCCACCCCTCCTGCAGAACAGTAAAATTAGTAATTCTGCTACCTTGAGTTTGTAACTCGGGGAGGAAGATTAAATAGACTACATAACTGTTAGCTGACAAACAAATCTAAATCTAGTAGATTTTGTCCTGGTTGTCATAAAGATATTTTCCCACCTTGTCAATACATATGGAAGTACACTAGCAGAAAAACTTACCACTAATATCATACTCCTACCACCAAATACATTGATAGTTGAGGGACTCTAAATCCATTTGTTCAATATCAGAAAAAGAGAGAATAGTGTTTCATTGAAGAGAGCTCCTAGTCCCATAGAAACTCATGACACCGACAACCAATGATTCTTTTTTGACTCTGAACTAGACCGCCAGTTTCTATAACCACAACTAAACTAAATTTACAAGCTCAGCTAAGCGGATTTCAAATTTTACATCTGCATTCATCTGTTCAGCAATACCAAGCTTATCTGGATGCAAGATCTCATAGTTTATAAGTAAAAAAAAAAATTTAAATTTTGTGCAATCCACAAGTTCAAGAATCAATGATTAGCCACCTCCTGAATGTGCACCTCGCTACTGGGAATAGTTGGCGTGTCTTCTGAAATTGCTATTCCAGGTTCATCTTGCTGTCTCTGAGGTTCATCTTTGTGAGACTCGGCAAAATGACCATCTTTGCTTCGAGGTAATCTCTTTTTGGACCATTTCTTCCTGAAACTAGCCTTCTTAGATTTGATCTTCTTCACTACTTCAGTTTCCACCTTTAGTTCCTTCAATTTCCGTTTGCCAGGAAGGACAGTGTGCTGGCAAGCACAGTCAATACCTGCCTTAGACTGACCTGTACAAAAAGGAATTAGTAAAAAAAAAGGTGCATCCCTTGACTGTTTGATGCAACTAAAGAGTTAGTTGGAGAGCAACCAGAGGACATAAACTAAATAGTATTTAGTTATGTTTTCTGGTTTAAAAATAATTTTTTTTCTATCATCCGCCGATTTCTATGAAATAAAGACAAGTTCAACCTACTTTGTATAGCCAAAAGAGCAGTCCTCGCAGCTTTTATCTCAGCTTCCTTTTTTGTTCTGGCTGCAGCTCCTATATATTTAATTTCCCCAATCTCAACGGTACATGTAAATGGTGTTGCTCCAGAGGAACTTTTGTTGCAGATATAAGATGGGATTGCATAGTTCATTTTCTGGGCATACTCCTGGAGCAGATTTTTGCAGAGGCCAGTCTCATGCTGAGGGCACAATATCATACACACAAGATCAGCTAGTAGCACAAAGTTTGATATTCATTCAACAATGAGAGAAGTAACTAAAGATGGCACCAAAGAACCCAGCAAAGCTACAAGAATGCAGGTTCTCTTCATCAACCCAAAACAATGCGGGACTAACCAAAAGACAATTGAGGTTGATATTGGTGATATCATGTTAGATTAAATAGGTAGAGCTGATCAAAGGTGTTTGGTTTCTGGGACTTAAAGATCTCATTGCATTGGTGGACGCAATTAGCTTCAATTAAGTTGTCAAGCATATAAAAGTATTATATTTTCTGTCAAGGAGGAGCAAGATTAAAGTAGTCAGGAAAATCTTCATTATCTCAGTCAAAGATTTTTCCTTCATTATATTTTCTGTACTGCTACTGTTATTTGATCTGTCTCTCCCATCCTGCTGCTTCATTTGGTTTCTTCTGTTGTCTTCCAGTGTTGTCTCATAAGTGAACTCTACTTCATTAGTTTTGACTTGTTCTTTGTTATTAAGCCAGGGCTGCTAATATCTTTCTGTTTTACTATGTGATTGTCTACTGCATCATCACAATGGCTGTTTCCACTTCTTTGAAAATATATCTTAATCTTATACAACAATAATGCATCAACCAAATCTTATCCCACTAGGTGGGGTCAGATATCTTAATCTTATGAATTTAAATTTCTGAAGGCTTGTGCTACAAAGCCAAAAGCCAGGGCTTCATTTTTCACTCATTCATTTTCACCTTTGATTGTACTGTAGCTTTTTTGATTAATTTGATTTGTCACTCCTATCCTGCTTCACTATCTAGTCTATTAGTTGACTTGTTATATTTTTGTTTCCCTTACATTAATTCTCTTAATTACTTGTGCTTTGTTGACATGTTAAGCGGATGTCTTTTCATTTTGGCTATGTTTTGGCCAATTGCATCTTTATGGTGACATTTCTCTTGTTAAAAAATGTACCTTACTCATATCCTGAATTTTCCAAATTCTTCCAAGATATGAACTAAGAAACCAAAAGTATTGTTTTGTTTGTGTATGTATATGATAACATGCAGACCAAGAGTAGGAAGAACTGTATTCAAGCATGCAGTAGCAATTACTACTAAATCTAGAATCATAATCTTTGAAAATACTTAAATAGCGCAGGGGGCGTACAACTGTAGGCATGTTTTCTGTCATGAGTCCTGACTTGTGAATATCCAATAGTGCAATCTCAGCAGCAGACTGTTCTGCAGCTTTGCGGTTGAAAAAACCAGGAAGAGAATCATAGCTAACATCATTAACAATAACAGTTGACTTGAAGACAGGTTCATGCGAAGGACCTTCCTTGAGAGTCTGATAAACAGGTGTAGGAATGCCTACTTTTTGTGCATACTCTTGCAAACGACTCTTGAAAACATAGCAGCTTTGCACCCCTGAAAACAGGATCAATAAAAAAATCAGCATGCAAATAAAGCACTATCAATTAGCAGTATAAGAGAATAAAAATAGAAAGTTGTGTCAAGGTTTAAAATTTCAAGGTGTGCTGAAATTTGAGTCCCAAATTGGAACAATTTAGTTTCAGTTCCATACCGTGCCATGCCAATATGGTTTCGGTACCTTTTTAATTGTTTAAATATAAGTGTATATTAATTAAAAATTAATTTTATTAACATTTGATTATTATATATGCTAATTATTGATATTATATTTCAAGTATTCAGGTATTGAGTTCGTATTTCAATATTTCCTCATAAGAGTATGTCTATTAAATTTTTACAGTACCTACAGAACTACATAAGTAATTCTCACAATTCAAGACTAAATCTAAAATTACAAAATTATTTGAAGGCTCAAAGATAATTATAAAATTATTTGAATGTCTTAAAATATTTGTTAAATGTATTTGTAAATTTTTTATTTTTATTTTTAAATTTATTATAAATGTTTAAGGATTATATTTTGGCAAAATTTTAGATTATTTTACATTCCCATTCAATTTTCAACATATATTAAAAATTTTAAATAATTATATAAATATTTTATTAATTTTTAAAATTTATTTAAAAAGTTTAAAATAATTCTTAGTATTTTATAACTAGTATTAATAATATAAATTTTACAATTAACAATTTATTTATAATAAAAATAAATATTTTAAAAATAAAACATTTAAGTTTAGAAAAAAAGGCCATGACACCCTCTCTGCCCCCACAGAAGGGCCGCCATGGGTTGCAGCACCCCTCTATACCCCCACGAGGGGACTCATTTAGACAGAGATTTTCTTGGTATCTCTTTACCTTGCGATTGATTCAACCATGACACCTATTCTGTTTATAAGCATGTTATACCATCTTAATATGCTTTCTTTAATTTTTCACACAACAACAAAATATTTATCTCAGCATTCTCATGCTTTCCAAATTAACTTATTCATTGTCCCATACTCTTAACCCTTGAAAAGAATATATAGCAGTACTACATTCTTACCAAAAAAAAATTTCTTTTTAGCCCAAGGGAGGATCACACAAGAAAGCATTCTTCTCCACTATGCAAACAATCTTTACACTTGTGAATACCTTCATCAATCACTTTATGATAAATAATAGCTCCAAGATATCAAAAGTCTCTTAAATGCAACCATGTATTGTCTATAAAGCTAAACTATTCCTTTACTTTCTCTTTTGAAATGAATGTCAAAACATACTCCCATGTCAAGAGCAATACCCCTTCGATGTGGGGGTGTCGAGCCACTACAATTCTCGTGAGCTCACCAAGGAGCTCAACTCCAGAATGTGTTAGTCCAGCAAAATACAAACCAAATAAATCAAAACTCTATGTTTTACAATTTAAATGAGAAGATAAGGATTTACAGAGTTTGTCAGTGGCTTTGAATAACAAAGTTGAAGAGAACCTGTAACATTCATCGAAAGAAAAGCCTTCACAGTAATGTGCCATGGAATTATTAGAGAAGGAGAAGGCATCAAATTAATAATGGCTCTAGTCACAATAAAATAAAAATAGGCTATCCTAGTAATTGCAATTCAGAGTCAAAAGCATGCTATATTTTAGAATTCAGAGGTAGAAGGATGCATAGTTAGAATCACAAGCTTTAGGCCAAATTTGCCTGTACAAGCTACTTTAGCAAGGAAACAATCCAAGTGTTATTTCAATTTAATATTCAATTCAGACACATAATTTGGACCAACCAGCACAGCATCAACTGATTGTTTTGAACTGAACTTATTGACACCAGTCCAAACATATATCAGTCAATATTGAATCAATATTTTAAAGCAAGGTTTAGTACAGTTATACAGAGATGTTAAGTTTATCAATGGAGAAAAGTTGGCACATCTTTTCTAACATTTACAATAATCAGATTCAACTATAGTAGGGTTATCAAAGAAGAGGGAAAAATTTATGGATGTTGCATTGAAGAAGCAAAATGAAATAGAACAAGAAAAAATGACAAGCGCCCAAGAAGAGTCGAGAGAGTTCATCTTTCTAAAGTTTATTTTACCTTTTGCTTTGTCAGGACTCTTTTCAATTGTTCGATCATTAATTTTATCAGCGTCTTCTGCCAGCATCACCCCTTCAAAATCCATATGTGACGTGCCTATGTTCATGCAAAAAGGATTATAAGCTCCTGAGATCAATCTAGATAACATCTAAATCAAATATTTTCATTAATTTTATCAGCGTCTTCAGTCAGCATCAACCCTTCAAAATCCATGCCGTGCCTATGTTCATGCAAAAAGGATTACAAGCTCCTGAGATCAAACTAAATAGCATCTAAATCAAATATTTTCATTTTCTTCAGAAAATATTTTTAAATATCCAGAAAAATATCTTAGGATTAAAAAATTCGAATATGAAATAAAAAATCCCAAAAAAATCACACTTCAGAATTTAAAACGGATCTTAAAATTATCATTCAAAATATTGTCTTAATATTTTAATACTTCAAAAATTTTATCGAGTCATGATGACATTCAATTTGCCACATTTTGGTGACATAAGACTTGAAAATTCTCTCTATATGCAACACCATCTTTGACCAACTCAATTTTGTTCAAGTTAAAATGATGAAAAATTAACCCAATCCCGATCAAAAATTACATGGGGCATACCAAATAAAGATCAAAATTAACTTTGGTAAAAATTTCATACTTTATAACCTGAGGTCGTGGGTCATAAATGGGCTGTGCCTTATTGACTCGCAACGCTTTTAATATCAACCCAATCCCGATCTATTTATATAGATGTCAAAATTTGTAACCTACATAGGGCTCATTTATAAATGTACTAACTCATTTACAACGTGTTTAATTAAATGGGTAGATAGGTTGATCAAGCCCAGCCTGGCCTGACACAGATATTTTGTTCAACATATATTTCTGTTCCATGGAGATATCTATTATTCTGTGCCAAGTAGATATTTATTGACTTTTCATTCTCAATTGTAAACTACACTACACCTCACTTCTGGCACTGCAACATTTTCAGATATTTGTGATAGTAGTGTAGATTAGAAGCAGATTTTAAAGTATTTTGGTAAAACAAGTCTCAGTGAAACCTATTTTGGCTTTCTAACAAGACATAATTCTGCAATCTTCTAGTGCCAGCTTGGGTGAGAACGTCAAAACCACCAATTGATTAGTCCTCTCTTCTCTGCTCCTATTGCAATTAGAAACTCCCATCCTCACCACTAGATATCACTTTCACTATTGTTGCTATCTCAACAACAGTAATTAGGTAGTCATTTGAACTGATTCATGTGACTGTGTTTCCGGAAGAAAAAAAATGAGAGAAACCTTTTCCTATTTTTTCTCTATATTGCTTTCAAATAATTTGGGTGGACAATTATCTGTCACCATAGAGCTCAAATCCAAACTTAAAAAAAAAACCAACACAAAACAATCTTTTTCTTCTCAAATCTATTTTTGATTAATTGTTTTATATTTTTGGAAAATAAGATTTTAAAATTATCCCTACCTCTTTCCTTCCCCCTTGAAAGAGACAATGAAAAATTGTTCACAATTCTTTTCCTATAAAATTTTCCCTACCCTTTCTTTCCCAAGTTGTTTCCTGCCTTTGTATTTCCTTCCTTTGTAGGAAACATGGCCCAAGAGTTTGATCTCTCACGAAATTGATGATCCTATGAAGGAATCTTGGGACCATATTATTCCTTTTGTTAAAATTTTACACTTTAACTCCCAACAATGAATGAAGTCCTTTGAATCTTCATGCCAATTGGAAATTGTGACATGATACACTTATCACGGGCAAGGAGCAATATTAGAATGAAGAAGTAGAGCAGAAGAATTTTGACAGCATTATCATTGTTCTTGCCGTTGTCATTGCTGTTGTTAATGGGCCTATTAGCTACCAGCCACCACTATCAATCAGGCTCTAAGACCATAGTCATTCAACACATAATAGGTGCACCTATACGTATCTAAACCAAGCAAAAAAATTTTAAGAACAACGTTATTACTATTGCAAGGTTAATCAACTCCTTGATTGCAATGCAAGGCTATTACTTTTTTCAACTTCAACTAGAGTCATGTCTGATGACACCTTGGGCTAAAACTAACAACACAGCTAGACGATGAAATCTCTATCTAATTATTATTATTATTTTACATCATTTGCCCTTTTTTAGTCACTGTCTTAGCGACAACATAACCCCTAATATCCATAAAATAAAATAATGTAAAACACAATAGCAAAGAACCTGTATAACACCACAAACTATTAAAGAGGAAGAAAATTTGCAAAAATAGCTAATAAAACACTAAATACAACCACATGATATTTCACATCTCATTATCCAGTGTGATTCATCGTGTGCAAGTCATTAACAATCAACAAGAATCCAAACAAGGACGTAACACCAAAAAAAAGCTGCAGAAGCAAATCAAGTAGAAAATGAACAAGATAAATCAGTTTCTCTGCATATTCCAATCAGTTGAGACCAAACCTTAGCATCATTTATCTACAACTAGAAGTAATCACTGGTTTCAACAACAATAACTCACATGTCTCAGCAACTTCAATAGGTAGTCAAACTCTAAGCCACCTAAAATCTTAACTGTCCTTTGTTCCACCAACCACAACCCAACTAGTTCTTTACTCCACAATCACCACCCAACTAAATTGATTGCCACAGATACATCATCCACGTCTAACGAATATAAAACCAGTGTCAACACATGCTCTAATCCAGAGACCACCTTCAACATTTATTAACCTGAATCACGGCCTGCTCCAGTAGCATTCTACTTGTCAGCCACATCGACTTAGACCCACTTACACCACGTCAACTCACCAAACCGACTCTACTGTATCATTATTTAAATTAAGCACAACGTGATCAACAGTCAGCTATAAAATGTTCAATACGACAACTGAAATGGAGAACTAGAATTCAATGCAAAGCCTGCCCAATACGACAAACAAGAAACACGAACGCACCTGATCAGAAAAGGAAAGTTCAGATCTCGCCACTACTCTTTCAAGAAATTTAGTAAGCCAAACACTTCGAAGCCCTAACAAAATCCAATCTGCTCAATAAAGATATCCTAAACCATGCATCAACAGGAAGAAAATGCTTAGCGATTACCAACATGGATAGGAAAAAGTCGCGAGGAGACTGTCGCTC
>JBAMHZ010432125.1:0-10736 GCA_037177395.1 Alpinia galanga | reverse complement strand
AATATACACAAATTGCAATCGATATTCGGTTTTGTCCTTACTAATTTCGCCTAAACTGCTAGAAAAAAAAATCGAGGTGAGCTGGGTCCTGAAGGAAGAGACGTGCATGTGCTGCCATGGTGGAAAAGGCTGTGGGCGTGTACAGTCGACATAATGTCGTCGAGGAGAATGCCGCTGGGGTCCAATGGACGTGACTACTAAATTATTTTCCATGTCACAAATTAATTTTTTTATCAGATTTCTCTCTGTCTTTGAGTTTAGGGTTCGTTCTATATATCACTAAATCAAACTGCTTATCCCGATCGAGCACTGAGAACGCAGCTCCAAGCCAGCAACTCTTTGAAGTGAGCCGCTTAGTGTAGTACGATGCTGCCTAATTATTCAGCAAAGGCAACACGAAATTTTCTCAGCCAGGAATCAAACATGCACATGACATGCAAGTCACATTCACGAAGAAGGACAAAGATTCCAGGCATATGTGTTTGTGAAGGGAGCCAAAGTAAGCCTCTGCATTTGGTAGGAATCAGGCACTCCTCTGTTTCTTTTTGATTTTGTGCAAAGGTTGAAGGAAAGCTCCAAAGAGAGGAGAGTGATGGAAGAAGCATCTGCCTTTAACTTTTGGGGTTGTTGGTCCAGGAGAGAAGATGCCAAAGTGAAGGTGTCTGTTTTTGGTGCATTTGCCTGTTGCCACATACAGGGAGGGTCACCACCTCTCACATCTCAGACGCCAAAACTTAAAAGGCGTTTGATTGGTCAATAGCATATCTCATAGGATCATAATTTTATGAAACAATTTTAGCTTATAATTAAGAGATATAAGAGAATTAGGCTGGAGAAAAAAAAATTTCTTGAGAGATTGGGCTGAAGTGTGAAGCTCGCTGAGGGCCCATTTGGAAAACGAATTAGAGGTTATATGTTGCTAGAATGGTCGTCTGATGTTAGGATTGACTTATGACAGTAAAACTTTTAGCAGACCTCCACAATTTGTCAAAGTCAATTTTTTATATATCTTTTCTAAATTATGATCGTTATAATGCATGTATTAGGTTAAGTCAACCTAAGGTTTTGGCTGAGTCAATCAAACTTCTTCAGTTTCATTTTGTTTCAACCCAAGTCAACGTAACTTTCTTTCGGTTGACTTAGAGTCTCCTGTAACTCGACTACTCAGTTTATTTGTTAAGGCAAACCGTAGGTCAACTTATAAGTCGAACGAACTTTGTAACAACTCGTGCCATGACTCGATTTCATCTATGCGATTGTTCTTCGAGGCAGTAGTTTGGGATAGGTGCCTTGGTATAGTTGGAGTTACTGCCACAAATTCGATGCACAAGCATATGCATTCCAACATTGCACTAAAAAAAACAGTTCAAAGTATCCACGTACTGCGCAGTGAATTAATTAATGCATAGAAATCTATTAATTCTAAATTACTGTCTCGTACATAAATAATCATCTACAAGAAACAACCACTTAAAGTTGGCATCCAGTAATCAGGTCTAATGCTCTCTCTGTGGATTTGAGGAATGGAAGCAACAGGAACCAAGCAAAGCCCTTTGCTCCTCAGATCATATCTTGCTTCTGCCTTCTCCTTCCTCTGAGTTTCTCCCCAAGAATTGCGTTCCTGAAACAATGAATCAATACCACTGAATTAATAAAATGTATTTTGCACAAATTATCTCCTTATTTTAGTGCATTATGATTGTTATTATTTTTGGTACCTTGTTCGGGCTAGATTTCAGGTATGGGTCACATAGCAACTGCACGAAAAAGCATGATTAAACTCAATAGCTGAAGCAATAAGAAAACAGATATAAAGTAGCTGATGGTGTTACCTGGACTTGCTTTTGTAAAATTCTGATACAGTTGATGGTTTCCATCAGCACTGATGCTTGATCTGTCTGAAAAATTCAGAAAAGAAAGAAAGAAAGAATGATAAACTTGTTCATTTAATCTTAATCCTTCTGAAGAAATATGTTAAATTACCTTCCCAAACGGTGACACATGTTGTTGGAGAGCACTTATCTTTTCTGCCATTTTCGCTTTGGGCACCTGCAACTGTACTTAAAATTAAAAGAAACTGTCATATCATTCTTATTTGATGAAGTGATGAACAATTAACTTTGCCTAACCTTATTTGATGAGATCGTTTGGCTATCATTCTTGTTCTTTCTGAAGTGCATCTCTGAGCTTTCTTCAGTCCTTTTCCTCTTCCCTTCAGTTGTTCCACCACACCTACCATTTCCTCTCATCTACATGCAATAAGTGGTTCAGGTTTTGTGTTTTTTCTTTGGAGAATCAACCATTTAGAAACCGAAACAGATAGCGAAATGGATGCAGGTTAATTCAACTATAAATTAAGTTGCTTAGTTTCTCTTCAATCGAGGTTGAACACATCGATCAGGCCTGAGTTTTATGATCACAATGAGAAGAAAAGGGGACTTACAGATGAACTCTGATATCCTTGCTTAGATTCACCACACAAATCTGTGCCTTTCAAATAAGGCTCTGAAGTTTTAAACTCCATGGCGTCTGGCTTGTTCAAGCATCCTCCAAATGGCATTTGATCCATCAAATTTCTTTGGTTAAACCAAAGATGATCCAGTACCGATTCAACACGACCAATGTTTTGGTATCTGGTCACGTTATCAATTATTAATTTTTAACGGAAAATAACTTTCAGACATGAAAAATAAATACCTTTTAGTGTTTTCGCCTAGAAGAAGCTCATTGCTAGGAAACATTAATGGCGAAACTGGACGATCGAACTCATGTTTGGCATGAGAAACGTCAGTTTGCATGTAAGTACTGATCATGGAAGGAGCAAGATGATGATCCAGGTGTGAGTTTGGAGGAGTTATAGACCACCTGTTGTCATTGATATTGCTATTATTAGTAGTATTATTGTAGCTGCTCGATTGCATCTCCAAGAAGCTGAGCTGTGAAGATGGATGCATCAAGCTATGGCATGAAGCAGGCTCAAATTGATCAGCTGAGACCTTCTTGGAGCTCAACACTTGCACGAAGTTTTCTGCATCATCCTGGCAATTAGGCGTTTCCCCACCATTTCTGAAATCCATCCACGTCCAAATCAACATTCAAGTTGCCGACTCGTCTTGCACTTTGAAATTTAGAAAGAACTACTCACAGTAGAAGGTGGCTCCACATGCGGCGGTGGTGGTTGTCAGCCGGCTCTCCGCCGGAGGAGGAGTCCATGCTGAGAGCCGAGCAGTGGCTAGCGGCGGCGTTGGAGATCGACGCCTCATCGTAGGACGACGACGAGCCGCGGCGATGGACCGACGTTGGCGACTGAGGCGGCCACCGTAAGGAGTTTGCGTGCATATTCTCCCACCAAGCGGTCGTCGGCGCCGTAGCAGACGGCGAGAGAAGGGGAGCTCCGTGAGCCATAATGATATTAATTAGCGTGCATGAGCAAAGCAATAACGCGATGTGGCTTCCCAACAATTCGTGCCCTCTCTCCGTTCGCCGGGGCTTTGCGACCAGTTAATAAGAGGGACGACCACCAGTGACCCGTTGGCGTCAGGTCACCTCGTGGACATGCACTCAGCTTTGATACGTGTGTTTGTGATAAATTAAGGAATGAATACACCGAAGCTAATGAACAACATATATTAAACATTTGGAGAGTTTTTTTTTTTAATTAATGCATGAGTTTTATGTCTACCTAATATTATTAAACAATTGGAAATTAGTATAGAGTTAATTGCAAATTAATTAGTTTTTATTCCAGTCAAATTACCACAAAAAAAAACAGCCAAAGCATGTTTAGTTAGACATGCTTTATAGATGTAGTAGACTTAAAACATTTCTCACATCAATCTCTAATCAATGCATGGTTGACTCGCACTTAGCTTACTTCAAACTCGAATCATTCAGCTCGGAGCTTTTGACTTTTTGCTCGATTGAAGGCTTTGTTTTGCGATAGCCCTTTGGGCAACAACACTATATTTTCCAAAGGACTACCTTAGCTTGTTCCGTTGACAAACACCATTACAAAAAAAAGAAAGAAATGTTCTTAAAGCTCCTTTACCAACCATTGCACACATATGTGCGCACGTAGGAAAGCCATTAGTTGTTGTCGCCATCAAGCCTATGGAGAGCCCACTTCCACCATGTTTAGTGGGGAATGGGCATGCATGCCACGCATAGAGTTTCAACTTGGGTTTGCCTTCAAAAAGCTAAAGATTGGCAGGCAAAGCAAAGGTAAAACAAATCTCTTCTCCAATGCCATTGATGAGTTATAAGGATCGAGCTTCTTATATATTACTATAGAGGATTATTTGTCTAGTTTTTGTAAATTATCTTTCATATATTATAAAATTAAATCTTACCACTTCACAATTTGATAAATAGTTGCAATTTTTATTGATAATTAATACTTTTAAAAAAAAAAAACTTTGTGGAAAATTTTGAAAGATTTAAAATTTGGGAAGGATTTTGTAGGTGTCAATTTTTGGTTGGCAAAATGAAATTTTGCGTGTGTTGGTATAGCCATTAAAGAATAGGTCAACATTAATGTTTAGTAAACAAAAAGCACGCCCTTGTGTGCTAGTGATTAACTAAAATAATCTCTCCTTTTTCTTGTCCTAAAGAAAAAGAAATATATTTTTGAGTGCATGCCTTTTTTTTTACCAAGGGTACTTTTTTTGGCTTATCCATTTAATTATCTAAAGGAAATCTTTAGTTAGACAACTGTTCGGTGAGCTAGGAGATAAAAGTATTCCACTTAATGGAATAATGGCCTCCTTGAGCTTTTTGTTGCGTTAATTAATCAACCTCATGATAACGAAAGCTTGATTTTTATCTAGGAAAAATTTGATTTTACTTCTCATTTCTCTCTAAGTAAAATACCACCCTTAGACTTCAAAACTATTAATTTGTTTATCATTAAACTTTTGTAATTCGTTTCAATAGATTTCATTAAGTTGATAAATCATTTAGCAAGGTTAATGTATTGTTTTTTTTTTTTTACCCTTCTCTTGATAAACTGGTGTGGTTTTTGTTATCTAATCTAAGTCACATTTAAATTTGAATGAGTAATTATTACTGTCCTTCGTATGACACTGATCTTTGGATCAATTAATTAGTAAAATCCAATTTTATTCGAAGGTAATTAAAAGAAGTATTTAAATTATATGGAAAGTAAATTGACCCTTTAGAAGTACAATGGCGTTTTTTTATTTAAAAAAAAAGTATATTAAAAAAATTAAGGGATAAATAGACAATATAATATGCATTGCCCGTTGTCGTTTACATAATTAACAATTATAACATGATAAGAATTAGAATAATCATAGTGCAAATCTTGTAATTACTTCTCATGGATGCATGTCTAATTGAAGTAGGTCAATCATGTCAACGTTGCATTATTATAACCAAATCATTAGTTTAAATTAATGTACATTAAGCAAAGAGGATGAGAAAAGGATTTGGATTGAGGTCCATTTCACCAACTTTCCCTTAACCTAATTAAAGATAGCCAATCTTAAACTCATCTTAAGTATTTATGTTCATTAAACATATGAACTAGATCATTAACTTCTTATCTTTACTTTCTCCAATGCATTTAGGACACTTGGACGAGTGGATGAAGATGGAGAGAGAGAGAGAACTAGCTAGTGTCCTAAAGTGAATGGTGCCGTGGAATTTGCATGTCACATACGTATAAGCTTAGGGTTTGAGGTGGGGAGCCACCACCCATGACAATGCCACAACTTTCATTATTTACCACGCCAAATATATTTTTTTCTTCTGTCAGGTGAAAGATCCTCACTCAAAATGCTTCATAATTTTAAATTCAATCTGATTTTCTTCTACTTTTAGGTCGAGAAGCAAATCAAATTGATAAGTGTGCATTAGTTCTCACTATCTTCGGCTATTAGTGTAGGGATCTTGATTATCAAATCGATTCGATGATAGTCATGATGTTCAATGCATGAAGAGGGCCATGGTACAAAGAATTAAACCAACCAGAAACAAGGAGGTTCTTATCTTGCCTTGGACTTTTCCATGAAGAAAAAGATGGTTGTCGTGGTTTCTCTACCATTTTTCTAACTGAAAATAAATGGCTACTGACCAGATCATTCTGTAACAAGTTCTAGCAATGGTGGCATGCATGGTAGAGAAGGATCAGCCCTCCTCGAATGAAATTCTTCAAGTGGTGCACTTGCGGAAGCAAAGGAGCCTTCAGAAATCTGAGAGAATAAATTTTAGTAAGGCCATATAGTGGCAACAAAGACACAAGGTACGCTAGATTAAAGAGGGAAATGAGAACTCACAATATTTTCACAAGATCTCAAATAATCAAAGGAGATTTGATTCTATAAAGTGTATAAAGAAGAGAATTTGGAATTTAAGGATCAGATCAGACCTGTTTAAATCTGATAATATGCTTGGATATATAGGATTACAAACCTCTACTGATTACACATTGGGATTTTGTATTTAGGTAACAATTTTCTTATGGCTAGCTAATATATATGTCATTTGCCAACCAATCTGAACCCTGACTTTGCTTCTTTTTATTCCACTCTCTTTGTGATTCCTAATTTTTGCCCTTGTATTTTATATGGCCAGCAGCTCTCGCTACTTTTTATCTCGACACCTAAAGAAGGAATATATAGACTAATGCTGCATCAGCCATAAAGAATATTATAATTCATGACTTTTTTTCTCGTGTTTTTCTACTTCAGATATGAATAAATAAATAAATATACATGCGTTCTTCATACTCTAATGGAACAACACTATGAAGTCAATTTAAAGAATAGAACTCCATTTGCCTTTTCGTTTTTCACCTTTTTCCAATCCATTCTCATGAATCAACAAGTAGCCCACTCAGCGTATAATCAATAGCACGCTTGACATGCACCAAGCCTCGAACTCCACCATCATGATTAAAAAATTGAAAAATAAAATAATAACAATAATAAATTCTAAAGAATAAAACGGTTTTTTTTAATAAAAAAAAAACAACAGCACTATAGAGTATAGACACCAACCCAACACATACCCTGTCGTAGAAGTGATTGCAGTTCAATTTGAATCATAAATTGAACCAGAATCAATGATTAAAAAATCAAATTGAAATTATTTTTTCAGTTCCAATTCTAAAATCAAAACAGGAATCGAAGATATATGATTTAGTTCTGATTTCTAAATTTTTAGAACCAAAACCAAAACTAACTGGATTCAGATATTTTCTTAAAAAACTAAAATTGAATTTTTAAAAATGATTTATTTTTTTACTTTTGAACAAAAATTAAATTCATATAAAATTTAAATTTTGATTGATGTACCATAATTCTAATAATAAATATAAATATAAATATATATATATAAATCAAAATTATTTAAAATTTATGTTTTTTATCATTATATCATGACAATCAACGTGTATAAAAATTAAAATATTTAAAATGTAAAAATTTCATTATTACATCACAATCATAATAAAAATATATAAAAAAAATAAAAGTCATTTAAAATTCAAATAAAAGTTATGTACAATAATCAATATGGACAATGATTAAAGTTATTTAAAATTCCATTGATATGTCTCAATTATAATAAAAAATATACACAAAAATCAAAGTCATCAAATTTAAATTCATTCAAAATTTAAATTTTTTATTAATATATCACAATCATAATAAAAAATATGCACAAAAATCAAAATCATTTATAACAATCAACATGCATAATGATTAAATTTATTCAAAATTTAAAATTTTCATTTATATGTCATAGTCACGACAATAAACTAAACATGCACAAATATTAAAGCTGTTTAAAATTCAAAATTTTCATTTTATTGTCATAACAATCAATATACATAATGATAAAAGTTATTTAAAATTTTAATTATGTCATAATTAAAATAATGAAAAGTATAATATGTCATAAATTTTAAATTATTTATAATTACTTTTATACCCTTCATTAAATGATATCTATAAATACAACTTCATGTTTATTTTCTTTCACAAATCAATTCTCACGTCTTACTTCTTATTGTCAATACACTCAATTTCTCAACTCTTAATTTCTCTCATATTCAATTTTTATTTTTCTTTAAATTTATAATTTTATTTAATTTCATTTATCAATTTTAAAGAATTTTTATCTAGAGAATTTTTCAACACAAGAATCTCATTAACACGTCAAACTTAAAGCTGAAAATGATGATTAAGAAAAGATGTGTAAAGAAAAAGAAAAAAATGTTAAGATCCAACATTTGTAAAGTACATTTAAAAAAAATATTTACCAAATGATTCAATACAAATTATTTGCAATTATTGTATAAAACAATTCAAATTTAAAGAAGGTGAAAAATATGGAGTATTTAGAAAGCATTTTAATAACAAATATTCAATTGAACCTGGTATTAATAGAACGCACTCAAATATTCGAATTTGCATCTTCTAATCCTTCTTCTTTTTTTATTTATTCTGATGAAAAAAATAGAAAAGAATTAGCTAAAATGATTACTATTGAACATTTATCTTTTAGTTTTAGTGAAAAAAAATAGGATTTCCTAATTATTGTCAAAATGTTTTAAATCCTTCTACAAAACGTGTCCCGAGAACTATTACTACACGTACAATTTATAAACTTTATAAAAGAGAGAAAAATAATTTACAAAAGTTTTTCAAAAATTTTAATGGTCAAGTTTCTATATATAGTAATATTTAGAATGATTATCGACAAAGACATTCATATATGACTATTACTTGTCATTGATTGATAATAATTAGAATATACAAAAATGTATCATTGCATTTAGAGTTTTTGATGAAAGACATACGACTGAAAATATTTATAAGATTATTAGTTCAATTTTACAAGAATATTATTTAGTCATCGGTAGTCTGGCAGTGAAACCCAGGAATCGATCCCTTACCCTTTCGGACTTTAACACGGCTACGCTAGCCGTCCGAACAAGCCTTGGGAAAAAAAAAGATAGATGATGAGATTAGTGATGCGGCTGAGATTTTTTGGATCTTCCGAAATGATGACGCAAGGATGAATTTTCTCCGAGCCATAGGAGTAAAAGGGATCTTCTCCAGTTATCTTCCCTACCAAAGTTAACACTAGGTCAAACAGCCATCGATTTCCTAGCTAATGATCCTCCGATGCCTAAGTTAAAGCTTGTAGGTGGAAAAATAAGAAGATTAAAAGAAAAATGGAGAAATCACAAGAATGTAGTTGTGTGTAAAAAATGTTCAACCTCTTCCACATATGTGTCTCTCCACCCCTCTTATACCTGTGAGGAGGAATTTTTTCCTACTCTTTCTTTCCCACGATCCCCTCTCATTCCCTGATAAGGAGACATCTGATAAAATGAGAATATCGTAGGAATGACAAGTGGCATAGCATGACGTCCTTTTTAGGCCGTTAGAGAAAAATATCTTTCTTGTTATGGTATAAGATATCCTCTTGTATTTGTTATCATAGGTGGTGGTCTCCTTTACCTCTTAACAACCTTGTAGGCGCAAACATTTAACAACTTTTGAAAAGAAATCATATGCGGGGCTCCTTTCGAAAAAGACATGAGCTTTCTTGTAATACCGAGCGGTTTTACTTTAACTCGGGAATTTGCCTGACAACCGAGCCGTTTTATCTTAGCTCGGGGATCTGTCTGACGGCCGAGTCGTTTTACCTTAGCTCGGGGATCTGCCTGACGAGTGAACCGTTTCACCTTAGCTCGGAAATCTGCCTGATGGCCGAGTCATTTTACCTTAGCTTGGGGATCTGCTTGACGACCGAGCCATTTTACTTCAGCTTAGGAATCTACCTAACAGCCGAGTCATTTTACTTCAGCTCAGGAATCTACTTGATGGCCGAACTATTTTACTTCAGCTTGGGAATCTACCTGACGGCCAAACCGTTTTACTTCAGCTCGAGAATTTGCCTGACGATGGAGTCATTTTACTTCAGCTCGGGAATCTATCTGACTGTCGATTCATTTTACTTCAGCTCGAGAATCTGCCTGACAGTCGAGTCGTGTTACTTCAGTTCGGGAATCTACTTGACGGCCGAACCATTTTAATTCAACTCAGAGATCTACCTAACGGTCGAGCCGTTTTACTTCAGCTCAGGGATCTACCTGACAGCCGAGCCGTTTTAATCTAGCTCAGTCGATTTCTTCCCGAGCCAAGTTAATCTAATTTAGCTCAATAATTATAGTCTCAATCGAACCATCTTTATTCGACTCAACCATACTTCCATCAAACTCAAACATTCGGGATAGTTTTGTTAATTTTGTTTAACCATCATCCTTTCTCTGATTTTATATTGTGAAAATATAGCAATATCAATTAGCGAGTGTCAACCCACGTAAAACACCTTCGACATGGAATTAGGAGAGAGGAGAGATTTCAAAGTCAAAGGATGATGAAACCATGGTCATGGGATATCAACCAAGATTCATCAATCCAAGAGAAGATTTAGATGTTATAGACATCATTGCTAAAAGCCTTTCAACTCAATTAAGAAGTGGGAACAAAGGAGATGCTATGATGCCGCTTCAGGGTGAGAATGATGAAAGCAGCATTATGGTGATGGTCTTGAGACTAAATAAATCTATATAATATTTAAGCTTAAACTAATGATTAATATCAAGAACCACCTTGATCCTCAAAAAACCTAATGGAGAAACAAGGCATAAATGATGCCCTAAAGTCACACAAGATTCGAGTCCATACCAAAGCTACCAT
>JBAMHZ010432104.1:0-10737 GCA_037177395.1 Alpinia galanga | reverse complement strand
AAGATGTGCGAGAACAAGAGGAATCGAGAGGGATCTAACTTATAAGAAGAAAAAAAATCTCTACGATCGCTATCAAAGAAGAAATTTCACAAACCTGAAAAAAATGGGCAGATAAGGCAAAGAAAGCAAGAACCTGGAAATAGGAAGATCCATCAAAGCTCGAGCTTGAGCTCCTCCTTCTCCTTGGTCAGGAAGTGGAGGACATAAGGGGCGAGGCGAATGACGGAGACCCAGGCGCCCATGATGGCTAGGTGAGTCCTTAGCTGCTTGTAGGCCGTGGCCTTGTCCGGGCGCCGCGGTATGCTGAACATGGCGAACTCAAGCCTCTGCACCGACCCCTACCAAAACCCTAGCCGTCGATCAAAAGGTTTGAAGTGCGGTTTACTGCGTCCGCAGTTGGTGTGGATGATATATAGTCCCCAGTGTCGGCTTAATTCATGCTTCGGGCTGGACCAACTTTTGGCCCATCGAGTTTGAATTGAAAGGCTGCTGCAATATGATGTCAAGATAGAAATTTACATTCTCCCTGAGACTGTTTTTGCAAATCAAGAACTTGAATATCAAATTTTTTTTTTACTTTCAAAATTATAAATTATAATGGCAGAAAATCAATATAAAAAGCTACAAAGTTACCTTGCATGATTTTAATTTACAAGGTCAAAGCTCTAAGCTTATATAAATTAAGGTAGTCTTACATGAAATTAGTTTTTAAAAAATTAAATACTCATATTAAATTAAAAGTAATTTCCATAATTTAATTTTTGCATTTTGATATTAAAAGGAACTTGAAAAGTTGAAATAAAACTTATAAGTGCTAATAAGACGGAAGGTGGTTTAGTTGAACATAAATACAAAGAGGGGCTGCACAAGAACAATAATAGAACCACTGCCAGAAGCATGTTCATTGTTTATAAAGCAGTTCAACACACTAGAGACATGAATTTAGCATACACGTAGACCAAATTATTACCGACACCAATATTTTTTTCTTCCATAGCTAATTTGATTTTTTTTTATATTTTTTGTTGGGTTTACTTTGAGTCTTGCATTACTACTGCTTAAGGTGGGGGAAGCACTGATAGAGATCATTCTTCGGATGCCTTGCTTCAGCGTGTTCTCGACACTTGACCTCTGATGTAGTACAAATAAAAGTTTGCATGCATACCTTGCACTGGATTCACATCAACAAGAGTAGAGTCAGAAAAAGAACACCATCAATTTATTAAATAATAAACAATGAGACTTCTACTTAAATGGTTGATTATGTAATAAGAAATTAATTCACAAATAGCGATGGCTGAAAGGAATTCGACATTGTTGATTTCCAGAAATGGAGCATTACTTCGAGAAGTATAGTAGTATCTACACAACACTACATGTTAAACCAAGGATGCATTTTTTTTTCGGTTAATAACTGCTAAGAGAACAAACATGTCCTTTGGGCGAGGCAGGTTCCAGAGAATTAAAACCATTAGCTTCATCTCTGTTTTTTTTTCATAAGGAAAAAATCACAACCCGTATATCATTTTAAAAGGGATGAAGTGACCCAGTAAATGGGTTGTATCCGAGTTACATTGCAGTAGTCGCTTAAGCTGGGATAAGTAGTTGTTTAGCAAACACGAATTTGGTTGGACAAGATAAACACAAATGTTGATAAACATATGCCATACATCACAAGTGAATTTTCAGAAAGCATGATAGAAGCATGGCATTTAAAGAATCAACCAGTGCTTTACACCTATCTTCCCTTTAGATATATTTATTCTTTGTGATTGTAACAAACATACAGTAAATAACCTATGTATACTCTTTTCCTAAAAACAATAAGTTGGATAGTACTACAGCAATAGCAATTAGCTTGGTCCAGATGTCCAAATTGAAGATTGAAGTAATAAGAATATGGATATACTAGTGCACATGCGACCTCATAAACCACTTCTAGAAAACAATGGATCAAGTACTAGTTGTTGATGAGTCGATTTGCACCAATATTACCATTTGGATCAACTTATACTTATATTACTTATTAAATTAACTATTACACAAATAAATGAAATTTGAGTAGAACTTAATACAAATATTGTAGTTGTTGCTAACAATTGAAGCTAACTTTCATAAGTTTCAGGTTTATAAAAAGCTTGGAGGTTGCATCATAAAACAAAATGCATTTAATAATTATATGAGGACAACGACAATAACAAACGCTGTTATTCCCAACTACTTGGGGTGGGATACATGGACACTTAGATATTGAACTATGAGCAAGGCTAATCGCTACAGAAGATCCATGATAAAAATTTAAATTACCGTCTCAGGAAAAACATTGATTGAACAGTCCATACGAAACTGACAGCAAATTTTACACAATTTTGACATGGCTAGTCCACAAGCTTCCAAACACGCATCCACAATCTAATTCACAGAGTCAAAATCCAAGGAATTCCCTCCAACCAAACCCCAAATCCTCCATACTCTAACCAGAAATCGAATGAGACAATGGCAATTTAAAGAAAAAGAAGAGCAACGACAGAAAAATACTAGCAAAGAAAGCAAACCTGGATGGTCATAGACTTTTTGTTCGATTCCAGCTGACTCCCTGCACAACGAAACAAAAAACGATGAAGGATCAAAAGAAATCAAATCCTCCGGCGATAAACAACACAGATCAGGAGTTACCCTTGGCAGACTTATTCTTCTCCATGTTCTTCTCACGGGCCATCTTCGACTTCTGGCCATTGCCGCCTCCCATCGCCGATCTCTTCTTCGCAGCTCCTCTTTTCTCTTTTCTTGGATCGGATTGAAGCCGATCTGTGTCGGCAAGGGAAGAAGAATTTGGCAGGAGAGACGAAAGCGAAGGTTGGGTGAGGGATAAGAAGGAGAAGAGACGTGGGCCGTTAAAAAAAGTGGGTCCCGTGCGCATGTACGGCTCCGATGAAGTCATGGCGGGGAAAGGCCTTGGTCGATTAGTTCTCATCAATGTGAGAAAGGTTCAACTTTACTTAGCCTTCTTTTTATATGTATATGTAATAAAAAAGAAATCTATTTCATTCATTATTTTAAAAGGGTTAATAAACAAATTTAATCTAACGTCCATAAAAAAATTTCTCACATATTCAAACTTTTTAAAAAATTAAATGTAACTTAACCTTTTTTCTTCTTGTACATGAAAATTTACTCACATTTTCAAAATACTTTCCAGGGTTATTAGATTGTCAAAATATCTCCAAAGTTTTCAAATTCTATCATTTTATCCTCCAACCCAGACCGTTAAGTTAATCCAATTATGAATTAATTGCCACATTATTACTCCATTACTGGATGAAGATATACAACAGTTAACAGTTAAATTGATTAGGAAGCATACCTTCCAATGTTAAACTCTGCTACCCCTCATTCGGCAGCTTTAAGATAAATCCATAACATGAGAGTGCTTGCAAAAATATAGTGGCCAATGCTCTTTAGTGCATTTGCCGTTATCAAGTTGTGTTTGTTCCAAACTATTTGGAATGCTAGACGATATCAACACGGTGCTCTTTTGCTATGTAGAAAGTCAAATGTGATTTCACTGTGCAATCAAGCAATATAAATGCTTCAGAATATCCATGTTTCTTCAAGCTATTTCTGTAACCCAACTCACTATCAAATCAATCCCACAAACGATATGTTTAGTTGAACCTGTTCGACATCACATGCACTTTCAGAAAAGTTGCTCAATTTATCATGATTTTAGGAAAAACAAATCGCTCAAAGAATAAGGTTAGTTAGTTTCAATAAGAGCAAGGAGAAAGAGATTCAATACCCGTGATAGACGTCTCAAAAATGAAATAGTTTCTCCTTTTCTGGAACTTCAAATTGTATCCAATTATGTCATCTGCTGCCACCATCGGCGAATGTTAAAATAATAAGGTTCAAAAAAATCTCTAATTTTCCTTTGGCTCCTTTTTGCATGCTCGAGATCTAATGTTCGGTAGGCCAGAGCAATCAAATAAATAGCAGGATGTAATCTCCTGCATTTATGTTATCGTGAACAGTAAGATTACTAGCTATAGATTCTTATTAAACATCAGCTGTGGAAAGATAAAGTGCTTCTGTGATGCCAATAATGCCAATGGATACAGTTTTCTACTTCAAGTAAATAAAAGTATTACAAGTTCAGATTCCAATTTATAAAAATGTAATTCAATAAAAGCATTAAATTTCATCTAAGCATTTCTCTGCTTGTTTCAGATACATATAAAGGGATTGATGTGTAAATAGAAATCATGTTGGAAGTTCGCATTTCATACAATGAAATCTGAGGTGTACATTTTCATAAACTAATAAGAAGGAAAAGGAATGATGAGAAAGAATCATTGTTAACCATAAAATCCTCATGGAAATGAAGGGTGAGATAGACACCAAGGATTTAATTTTCCACTGTGGCAAATGAACATCATAAAGTAAGAATTACGGGTTACGAAGTAGTAGATGAATTATAAATTAAAATGTGATTCTAATTTTTTTTATGTATCCTCATTGTAGAAGAGAGATAGCAAATGAACATCTAAGAAATTATGATCTAAACAGAGTCCATGGACTTACTTTTCAGGGTGTTCAATCATACCATCCCACTGTCTTCTAGATAGGATGGTCTTTCCCTTTTTGTCCCGTCCAAATGTTTCAATATACCAGCCACCGATATCATGAAGGCTACATCGAGGTTCAAACAGCCAATATCTGTAGCATCATCTTGTTAATACCAAAGACAATCAGGAGTACTGTGTTGCTAAACCATTACAACTTGGAAGTAATAGTTCAATATTATAGCCTTAAAGATTTTCCAATTTCAAATTCAACTAGGACCAGCCCAACACTGAGTTCAAATGTGCAATTTTGATACCAAAACTACTCCAAAAATTATCACAACTATGGATGATTTCTTCACTGTTGTCATCATTGTCAAGGAATTGTTCCAACTACCTAGTGGTAGTAAAATGAATCTTATCCTCCACTGGCCTATATATAACACCGTATCAGTAGTAATATTTCAATCAATTAAATTATTTAATTTCAGAATATGTTCACCAAATCAAGTATCCAGTGATTGGTCATATTTAGGCACAACGCCAGATAAGAAAATAAAAAAAACCACTTGCATTTGTGATTGTATTCAGATGACCCATCCATCTTTACATTTTGAATCTAATTTGTATTTTAAATTTTATATTTATAACCTTTAAAACGCATTCATACATATGTACCTTTTTATTATTTTAATGTTTTATCTAACTTTCTAGCTTCACTAGTTTTGTTCTAGGCTAGCCCAATAAGAGGGTAGACTAGCCACCTAGGTTAGTCCTACTTTACATTATTGTCTTAGAAATATCCAACATCATGATTGTATGGATCATCTGCAGAAAAAAGTGATTGATCTTAACAAATCAAGTTGAGAAAAGAATTTAATGTCTAAAAAATTCAAGAATTGATTTACAAAATATTGATCAAGAATGGTCACCCTTGGTTCAGAAATATATATCTCACCTTTTACAAAAAAAAAAAATATATATATATATATATATGCCTTTTTCCAAGTTTAGCAATCTTTTAAAGTATAAGGAAAATAATTTTCATTTAATGCCTAACAGCAACTTTAAATTTAAAGACAGAAAACTAGTTCTAGTAAACAAAGAGAGCCTGAGTAAAAGACCTCATACAGTTTATGTAACAAATAGAACCACGACTAATGTAATACCTACTTGCTAGGTGGTAAGCGAGCTCTACTACATCGACACTCACAAGTTGAAGGTTCATCTTGAACTTGATACCAATGCATGTGTTTAACCTGGGATTATGAAGGCAATCTCAAAGCGCAAATTGTGCAGTAAATAGATCAAAGTGATGAATGCTAAACAGAATGAACAAAAATGACATCTGTCCTGCAAATAACCCAAAGTCAACTTGCATTCTTTACCTGTATCATACCAAGTGAATCATAAACTACTCTGCTTGATACAAATGATTTTATTTTTCAATTGTTACAGATGTTTCCGTATCCTATGTGGTTCTAACATACTGTCTAAAAGTGAAGGAATGAGAAAGAAATTCTTATCTGCAAAACAAAATAGATGAACAGTGCACCATTTAGCAGGATTATTGCATTAAACAGATGGTCCACATGTAGCTGTGCACCACAAGAAAAGCATTGCTTGTATAAACAAAAGAGAAGGACAAAAGAAGCATAATTAAGTTCTAAACATTTGCAAAATATATGCAGTTAGAAATAACAATGATATCTAGCAGACAAGCAGTGAAGGATAAATATTGCACTATATCCATGTTAGAGACCAAAAACTGTCAGGCCTTTCTTTCTGAACATAAAGTAGCCTTGTTGTATGATATAATAATTTGTAAAATATATTGTTGAATTATAAAAATAAACTACTACAATTGAGAATACAAGAACGATTAAATGCTAAAGATCATTTGAACTGCTTGTTCCAAAAACTTCATCGTATAGGAAAGGGCTCAAATTGTAAGGATGAAAGGTGTCATACTGCACAAATATACCTGCCACATTGCATTCATATACAAATCCATCTAGCCTAAATTGTAAAGATAATCTTTTGCATATAGGCCCAAATCCATGCATGTCTAAATATTCACCCATTCAGATAAAAGTAGACATTCCAATCCACTGTCAAATAAACTAAAAACAATTACTATCTAGTCGAAGTCTGTAAGCATAATATTCTCTATGATCCTTTTTTCATTTTTACCTTTCCTTTAGAAAATAGAAACCAGATTTTTATATTAGTTTCCTATTTTTTTAGTTTTACCTGTCCTATGCTTACAAAATATCCTCATCAACACTTACATTTTGAGGTGCTTATTGGAAGAAGATCCAATGGAAATGGACAGGACCATTGACAAGCTTTGATAGCAATTTTGAAAGCAGAATAATAGTGATGGACAAAAACTGAGGCCCACTCTAAGTCAGTATGCAATCCATTTTCAACCCCAACTAAAAGGATAAATGGAAAAAAGACTGTGTCAATTGTTCCACCTAAGACCTTGTCTATGATTTGATGCACTACTAGTGTGATTTAGACGTATTCTGCATATTATAACAATTATAGAAATTTAATTATTTAGGAGTATAACATATTGGTATGTAAGTACACAAACTGCTGGAAAAATAAGACCAACAAGACGTAGCTGACGCATAAACAGGGAAAAGACACAAACCAGTAAAGTTCTATGCTTCATAATCACGTGTGTTTTAACACCGGTTCTACTATAAACAGAGCATGAATCTTCCTCTGTTCTTGTCCCAAGTCCAGTGACTATTCCGAGTAAATTTCTTGATCCTGAGGAACCTGATGAAGCTGAGTTTTTGGTTCCACCTGTAGCCAGAAAAATATGTATATGGTCTTCTGAATCCACTGTTGGCAAGTCCATGCATTTGCATTTCAAACTCCTGTTTGCTACAGCAACTACTCTCCCAAAAATATGGAGCTCAAGATCTTTATAAGCATCTGATTCAGAAATGCTGCTTTGAATCATTTCTGTTCCAGAAATATTGGTGTTCCTTGAACGAACATTCTTCCCTTCCACAATAGACTGCCTAACATCTTCATGAGCTCCATGAACCATGGAATAACCAAAATTTGTTATTTTTTCACTGAAAATATCAGATAATTCAGGAAGTCTGTCCACCAAATTAACAATTCCAAACAAATCACGTCCTGAGACTAGCTGAAGGACCTCTGAAGTTTCATATCCAGACCTTTCTTCAGCTTCAAAACAATCAGGAAGTATATCAATAGACTCAATTGGTGGCCCATAATATGCCATACGTATTGCTGAGTAGAAATCATTTTCCAGTTTATCAAAATAACTAGTGCCCGTTGCAACTCTCCTCTCCATAATAATATCATCAACAACAAGTTTGTACCATTTTAGCCATTCCACTACATTGCTATGTCTTGCCATCGTTAGTGAGGAGCTCTTGGAATAGATGGGTGTAGCGAATCCGCACCGTTTTTGAAATGTTTGCCTTTGAGAAAGTAAATAGCTATCATAGTCAGCTCTTTTCTTAGAATCAGAAAGGATCTGCAACCAATCATAATGGACATTGAGTACCATTTTACAAGTTTCAAAACGAGGTTCAACTGGATGCCGGGTAATCGTGTGTTGAACTTAATGTTTATTTCTCAAGACAACAATATAAAGGATTATGGATAATAAAAAGCCCAAAGATACAAGATATTCGGACTGCATTAATCAGATGTTCGTCTAACGAATTAAGGAAACTAGAGACGACTAACGCGTGAAAATAGCTCATCCATTGATGTCCTGGGCTGAATCATGCTGTTCGAAATCTAACGATATGACAAACGATCTAAATATCTTTCCCCGCTGTCATAAATAAACCGGTAGACTACGATCCGCAAGAGTTACCTCATATGCGGCGAGGATGTGGAGGAAGCGATCGGAGGCGGAAGCGTCGTCAGGCGAGCCCGATGCCACCATATCAGGGTGGGTTTCTTTGGCCAGCTTACGGAACGAGGCTTTGATCTCCGCAAAGGAGCTCGACTCCGGTACCCCCAGCACCTCATAGGCGCTTCCGCTAGGGAACTCGCCGGAGGCACCACAGTCAGCAGTGCTCAGGAGCCGCCTCCACGGTCCTCCGCGAGGAGCGGTGGAGGCGACAAGACGAAGGATCCTGCGGAGATCGTGCGCTCGGAACTCCATGGCCGTCGAAGTCGTGGTGGCGAAGCGCCGGCCATTTCATCTGATCAGTGGCTACGCGGCAATCATTTCAGTGATGGGCTTATCGGCCCATTTGGCTTCAATAGTTAATTTTAGGCGATTTTTTATTTGGCCTTCTCTTTTGCTAACTATTTTACTCTAATAAAAATAATTTAAATTATTGTGCACTATAAATTTATTATTTGTGAAACATCTTTTTTTCTCTCATACATTTCATTTTTCAATTTTAATTTCAAAATTGATTGATAATATTAATTAATTTATTTAGAAAATTGAACAGAAACAATTCGATTGAAAAATTTCAAATGAAAGAATAATTAGCAATCTCATAGAACAAGTTAAGTGTCCACTACCTTTTATTATGCATTACGTAAAGTATTTGTAATCGCCTTCGGGTATTCATCTTCTTCTCCGCGCCGCAAGAACAAGACAAGGCAACCGATGGCACGCGACGTGACATCGACGTGGCCCGACCTCCTCGGCGGTGTCATCTCGGAGGCCCACCGCATCGTCGCCGCCCACTCCCGTCACTTCCTCGCCCTCTCCGTCCTTTTCCTCCTTCCTTTCTCCTCCATCCTCGTCGCCGCTCCTTCTTTCCTTTTCCCCTCCTCCGCCTCCTATTCCCTCCTTTTCTCCCACCTCGACCCCCACCGCCTTCCATCCCTTGCCCCTCCTGTCCTCTGCTCTTTCTCCGCTCTCTTACTCCTTCTCTCCGCCTCCGCTACCGTCTCCCGTAGCGCCCACCACAGCTTCTACGGCCGCCCCGTCAAGATCCTACCCGCCCTCCGCTCCCTCCCCGCCCGCCTCGCCCACCTCACCGCCACCCTCGCAGCCGCCCTGCTCCCCTTCGCCATTCTCTCCGTCCTCCTCGCCTCCGTCCTCCTCCTCTCCCTCAAAGCCCTCGGCTTTCTCCACCTCCTCCCTCGCTTTTCCCCCTTTCTCTACTCCATCTTCGCTGCCATCGCTATCCTCGCCCTCCTCCACCTCCATCTCACCTACTTCCTCGCCGGAGTCATCGCGGTTTTGGAATCAAGTTGGGGTTTTGCTCCGCTCCGCCGCAGTGCGGACCTGATAAAGGGGATGCGGCCCCCTTCCCTGTGCCTCAATCTCTTCTTCGCGGTCGCGATCGGGCTCACTCTGTGGGTCTGCGCCGTGGGAAATCCGGGACGTGAGGCAGCGGCGGGGGCGATCGCCCGAACGGTGTTCGCGACGGGGATCACGGCGGCGTTGCTGCTCTACTGGATGGTGGCGGCCGTGGTGGTGTACATGTACTGCAAGGCGTTGCATGGGGAGCTCGCCGGGGAGATCGCCGAGGAGTTCGCATGGGAGTACGTTTCCCTCCCGTTTTTTCACGACCGCACGGTGCCGCATATCGTATCCGTGATTCGCCAGTGAGATCGCAGTGGAGTTCTTGAAGAGAGTACAGTCCAAACAACCCGAGGAGTATGAATTCTATGGGGCTCCAAAGAAAGATCTTATCGAATCTTAAAAGATCTTTATGCATAGATTTTAAGAAGCGTCTTTGTGATTTTTTTTTTCTTCATGACTTTGGGTTCGGCATTTTAAGCCTCTCAAATCCCATTCACTGCTGTTGTTACTTAATCTCCTACTACAATTTTCATTATCATATATATAATTTTTTTTATCAATAAAATCTAATGTGCTACTGTTCTAAATGCATACTGATTTTAAAGGTACCAATAAAACATATCTTCTCATTATGATTTCAAAGGTTATATACTATATTTTTTATAAAAAAATTCACCGTAAAAATTACAAAAAAAAAAAATCTTTTTAAAATTCCGTGCAGCGATTTTAAGATGATATTTGTTAGATAAACGCCATCAATGGGAAATGTTGGCCGAAGAGCGATGATGAGGATTGCGTTTGTGATGTCATATTATATTTTTAACCGAGATTAAATAAAGTAAACTTTAATACATATAAACAGAAAATTTCGTATAAATAGAAAATTTGAAATATAGA
>JBAMHZ010432096.1:0-10738 GCA_037177395.1 Alpinia galanga | reverse complement strand
GTATGGAGCTTCAATGACTTATACAAGCCCCCTGGAAGAAATAAAAATTCTGTGATTGAATGAGTTGAAGGTAAGTGATTCTAATCCGTTTATATATAATATTAACTACATTTAATATAATCAATTAATTTTTTCTATTGCAGTGAATATCTTCTTGGGAGGAGAGTGAAACATTGGAGATAAGGAGGATTTTTAAGAAAAAGTGTGATGATTACATCAGAAACATACTAAGTCATGTAAAGACCAGGGGTAAAAAGTCACACTGCATAACCAAGGAAAATTGGAATATGATTGTTTAATCTTGGGAATCTGAGGATAGCAAACGAAGGAGTGAACAAAATAAAAGAAATCAAGCTCATAATTCTAGCGCTATATCTGCGACGTATGCAAGAGGCTCAATCAATATTGATGAACATAGTCATCAATCGATTGATGAGTTTTTTCAAATCCTAATTTTTTAATCTAATTTGCACTATTTAAGAAAATGGAAACTGAGTCATTATTCACAGACACTTTCACCCGCACATTTCAAAAGAAAGACAAGACATGAAGTGGGGAAAGAACTAGAACAATAAAGGTTTATAATTTCTAAAATTTCAAATCATTTTGATATGATTTAATTTTTTTCATTACAATATAGGAGAAATATGATGAACTAACACAGAGAAATTCAGGTGCAACTAATGATGCTGGCGAATCTAAGTCATTGGTTGGAAATATGAAACTATTGATCAAAGCGACTGGTGGACTGAAAGGTGGAAGAATACTTAGACTGGGTTCTTTAAGTAGAACTTGAAAAATCTCTAATACATCTTCTTCTGGCTCACCAGCAAGAGCAGAAATAAATCAATTGAATGAAGAGATTATCCATTTGAAGGAGTTACTAGTGCAAAAGGATAATAAACTTGAAGATGTATGTACATTACAGAGGCAAAGGTATTAGAAATTTAAGGAATTAAATGATCAGATGAATAAATTTCACTGACAACAGATGTTAATCATGCAACATCTTCAATTATCCTCTTGTTCAAGTTAAATTCTTCCTCCTCAATCTCCTCCTGTTGATGCTTGTGATAATGATGAAGATAAATTTTTCGATGATGGTGGTTATGTTTGGAATTGTATTAAGTTGCATACATTGACTTGTCACATTTGGATAGACAAATGTTTATGAAGTTTGATGTGTAAATTATTTTAGATAGTTAGATGTTGATTTTAGATGTTTTTGAAATTTATGATTTGAATCATGTTTTTTATGTGTGAATCATTTTTGATGGTTATGAAGTTATGATTTGAATCATATTTTTAATGTGTAAATAATTTTAGATGTTTTGGTTGTAAAATCTGAAGGAAAAAAATAGACAGAAACAACAGGTTCTGTGACCATGTCGTAGAGCTTTTTTTATTGATTTTTTAGATTTTGCGACTAAAATATAATTTTGTCAAAGATTTGGCGATGAAACTATTTTTTTATTACAGATTTAGCAATGAAAATATGTTTTTGTTACAAAATATGCTCCATCAGTCGACTGACCTAAAATATCAGTCGACTGATACTTAGGCCAGTCGACTGGTGCAAGAAGCCAATCGACTAGTAGCACTATAGTAGTCCACAAAAGTTTTCAATTAATTGGTAGCACTATAGCAATCTACAGAAAATTTTCTAGTCAACTGGTGCAAGAAGTCAGTCGACTGGTGGCAGTGTAGTTGGTCACAGAAAGTTTTCCAATTGATTGGTCCTTCGACCAGTTGACTGATGGACCAAATTTTATAATGAAAATAAAATTCATCATAGATTTTGCGATGAAATAAATATTCGTCATAAAAATCTGATTATTTAATTTTTTTAGATTCGACGATAAAATTATTATTCGTCACAGATTCTACGATGAAACAATGTTTCATCACAGATTCTATGAAGAAACAATGTTTCGTCGCAGATTCTGCAACGAAACCAATATTCATTGCAAAAATTTGATTATTTAATTTTTCTAAATTCGGTGACAAAATTATTATTCATCGCAGATTTGGTGATGAAACATTTTTTTCATTGTAAATTTGGCAACGAAATATTTTTCATTACATATTTAGCGCCAAAAAATATTTTAATACTAAAATCCGATAAAACACACATTATGTGTATTTATTGGATTTTGCGATGAAAATATTTTTCATCATTAAATCTGCGACAAAATATATTTTTCATAGTAAATATTTGTGATGAAAATTGATTTTCATCGCAAATATTTGTCATGAAAAATTATTTTATCGTAGATATTTACAATAAAAATTAATTTTCGTTGCAAATATCCATGATGAATTTATATTCGTTGCAAATTTAATCGCTAATTTGCAATAAAATTTGTGACAAAATAATTATTCGTTGGAAAAATTGCGATGAATTTATGTTTTTCATCACAAAATTTTACGTTGACTTATTTGCAACAAAGACTTTTCATTGTAAAATATTTTTGCAACAAATTTATATTCAAAATTCATCGTAAAATTCGTTGCAAAATATAAATTTTTTTTAGTGTGTGAAGATAAATATGAGAAATTTTAGAAAAATTGAGCTAGATAAAAATACTCAACTTTTTCAAAAAATAATCAATTGACACTTGCATCAATCAACTAACCCTAATAGTTAGTCGAGTGGCACACATTATATGTCAGCTCTCAAAAACAACAATCGATTATGACAGTCAATTGCTAATCCTTATATGTCCGACTCTAATCTATTAGTTGACAGGCCATCATCACCAATTAACTGACCCATAACATTCGAGTTCATTAGTTAAATCAAAAGTTTTTATGGCCAGTCTCATCCAAAACAATCGATTGATTCCTAATGAAAGTTGACTAACATTCATCAATCGAATGCCTCAGTCGAGCTGCAAATATTTTATGAATGGTCCTATGCACATCAGTCAACTGATGGTCAATCAGTCAAGTGCCTCAATCAATTAGAAAATATTCTGTGCTTGATCCAATGTACTTTAATTGATTGGTACTCAATAATAGTCAATTGATAACATTAGTCAATCGACCTGAAAATGTTATGTGCCCTATTTTGTGTTCATCAATCGACTAGTATTTCTCATCAGTCAATTGATGCTCACACGACTCAGATTCTATTTCTCACATGCAATATTTTTGTGTGAGAATGGCAGCGATAAACCTAAATCTATTGCTGTTCTTCGTCATTCTTCACAAGATAATGCGAAAAACTCAAAACATATGTCACATCCTAGATTTTCCAATCCTAGACTCAACAATATGCATCGATTCACTTTTCTAAAGTGGAATCGATGCATACATTCTCAATCGTTGAAATCCAATCCTTATGTCGTAAAGATGATGACAAGTGCTCTGATACCAATTGAAAAATACAAGACGCATCAAATCGAAACCAACCGACACATTATAGGACCTAGCTATTATTGAAAATCACGACAAATGCATATCAAATGCATTGACAAACTAAATACTGACTTAAGTTGAAAGCCAATGTCATTGATTTAATCTTGTTGCTATATAGGTTCCGACAAATGCTGTAGAATAATTTCTATAGGTGCTTAAGTGAAACCGTATCGCTCGTTCGATGGAAAGAAGAGAAGAAAAGAAACTCAAGAACTCAACAATTAAGTCATTGGCCCAAATATCCTCAATCCTTTTCTTCTTATACAAGCCCAACCCTGAAAGGATCATTTTGTTATTAAGACCTATAACTCAGTAACAATTCATCAATACTAACGAACCAGATTAATAGTTCTGCACATATAATCCATATCCAATAATTTAAACCCCCAATTAACAATATATTTGATCACTTTATGGGATTTAATCCTTAATAACAACTAAATGTATTATTAAGTAAATCTATCTTATAGAGACTAAATCTAAGATATCTAAACTATTATCAATTGGATATTCATAATACCTTTTACTTTATTCTATAATTAAAAACTCATTTGAAATGGTATATTGTCTAGTGATCTTTTACAAAATAATGACACACATGCTATAATGCATGTTTATTAACCAAGTGAAAGAATAAAAGATTTTGAGAACTAATTAATTCTTAAACCTTTTCGTAATATGGTCAATAATCAAACATTCTTAAATTTCAAAATTATTGTATTCAAAATGTAACCGATTAATAACATTTTAGATCAATTTATCAATCGTGATATATCTCGATTGATACTGCACATAATTTTTAAATTATTCTAACAACAGTAACTTCTTAAGATATATCTCGATTAATAATTTATAAATTCTATTGAAAATGGCCAAATGGTTGGCCCTTGAGCATACCTATCAATTCAATAAAGAAAAAGGAATCAAAACACCACAGAATGCTGCTTGTTCATATCTGAGGCCAACAGCAGTTTGGTCATTCAAACAAGCACCAGATAAATTAAATATTTCGAGTTAGAATTTGATAATATTTTTTCTTCAATTTTTTTTTTCATTTTATTTAAATATTGTTATAATTTGTCACGTGGCTCCATGCAATACAGAAATGGATTACAGATTAAACAAGTGCTGTTAATCAACCATTTCACTTATCTCTGAGCAAGTCATATACAGGATGGCAAAAGTTTTGACAATAAGCAATTCGATTAAAATACTAAAAAATTAGCTATAATTTATCAAGATGATAATATATATATTTCAGTGGCTTATCAAATTATCCTCTTTCTCGTTGTCACTTTGTTACATATAGACTATGATAGACACACTTAGTGCAGTTAGTCTGTGGGGCTTTCTGTGCCTGTTTCACACAAATGTATTGATAGGTAGATATGCACAAGATGCGTCTAATATCCTAAGCAATCATACACATGATTCAATCTTCTTTGATCTTGTTCATTGGTGAAGTGACGACGAACTTTGAGCTTACTTGGCACGAAGAGTTTGGGGGAGGAGAAATTAAGGTGCCTCCTGGCTCTGCGCGAAGCCTGTTTGAACGACATACCGAAGGTCGTCTTCATAGAGATTTCCAAGCTGAAACAAAATCAAGTTTTTAGCCAGTGAGACTACTCTCCAAATACTAGAATTTGTGTTCAGTGATGCATTCCAACTACATGATTGGTGGTGGCGTCTGTAAGTCCGGCGATAGAAGGTAGTTGCGAGGTCGAAAACATTTGGATCGACGAGTTCAACTGGTTCTTGGCTGTGCGCATATCGAATCTGTTGGTCTCGGCGATCTTATGGGTTTGCTGGGCAAATGAGAAAGGTGAGGTTGCTGTGTCTAGTGGAAAGACTTGCTGCGACAATGGTGCATGAGCTTGATACATCTAAAACACAAGGTAAGCCTGATTCAACATGAAGAATATATCGGATGAATTGAACGATCGAGCAACGGCCAATGAAAGAAATTTACAACTTTTGGGAGGAGAGTCACCGTGTTGAACTCGAGCTGGGGGTTCAAGGTGGCTAGCTTCATCGACAAGAACTGAAACCAGATGAACACAATTTAGAAGAAAGTTACAGTTTGCTGAAAAGAAATTTGGACTCTCTTTTATGGTTCTACCTCGACTTGCCGCTGCAATGACTGCACATAGTTGATGATCTCATCGAGCATAACAGCCTTGCCTGTAACCTACGATTCGAATGATTGGAGCAAGAACAATTTGAATGCTACAAAAATATATGTGAAGTGTTGGCAAAATTCTACCTTGTTGCAGCCAGGCACAAGATCTTGCAGCAGCTTCATCCTCTCACTGATCTTTTCTCTCCGGACCTGGTGAAGAAGACAATGGCATGCTCAAAATTGGGAATAAGAGTTGATCGTGGCAGGAAGATGTGTTTTTTTGCTCACCCTCTCGGCGAGGCTATGGCTGTCGGTGGCTTGCCCTCTTCTTGCCCTGACATGGATGTAGTCCTTGGGCGGCTCCGGAGGCTTGGCATTGCCGTCTTCTGTTGGTTTCTGGTCGTCGTCGCTGCTGTTCTGCTCGGTCTTCGGTTTGACGGTTGGACTCTTGTCAGCACCACTGGCTTCGGCCGGTTTGCGTCTCTTTGAATCAGAAGAGGGATGAGTTCTCGATATTTCAATGGCTCACGAAAGATTCGATTTTTGGGACTTACCTTGGGAGGAGGATCCATGGACAGGGAAGATGAAGGCGCCCCTTTTCCTTTGCCCTTCGGAGCCGCTTTGCGCTTCGTCACGTTGTTTTCGGCGACAACCGCAGGAAATTTTCCCAACGCCGATGAAGCCTCCGGCGACGGCCGCTCTGAGGCCCTGCCGCGGCGAAATTTGGGCATTTTCATCACCGCGTCGGAGACTATTAGCTCCTTCCCGTGGGGTGCCGCCAGAGACTGGCTGCTCGAGACCCTCGACAGTTTGCCGGCCTCCGCGAAACCTAATTGGGCAAGATTCCTTGCGCCGAGGCAGGAGGACCTCGCTGCTGTCTCCGCGAACAGCGCGAATTGAGCGTCCGCCGTTGGGTTCGCGAGCATTCCTCGCCGCTGGTGATCCGCGCCGGAAAGATTGACCTTTGGGGGAGAATTGAGCGGCGCGCTGTAGTAGGAAGCGTGCGCGCTGTGGTACCGCGAGGAAGGGGAAGCATCCCCGGAGTTGCAGATGCTGCCGAGACGGCCGATGAGCTCGCGAATGACGACGCTGTCGTTGCCGGCCGGCGCGTTGGACGACGGCGACGAGACAAGGGAGCTGAGTGCCGACTCGATATTAGCGTGAGATTCCTGGCGCATCGCATTCTCCCACCCGATGTTGACTAAGGAATTCGGCAGCTGGTCGGAGCCGGATGAGTAGTTCACCTCCGGCACAAGCCCAGCGTCCGCCAACTGCCAATTCCCGACGAAAAATCGCTCTTTTTCCATTCTCGACATGGAATGTCGCCACGTGAAGGAAGAAAAGAGAAAAACGTGAGATTTAAAGAGAAGAGTGAAAGGAAGAAGAAGGAAGAAGGAAGAACGGAGGAGGAGGAAGAGGAAGAGGTAAGAAAGCAGAAGAAACAAAAACAAAACAAAAAAGGCAGAAAGGTTTGGTTGTTGACCTCGGAGCATATATAGAAAAAGGGAGGCGAGATAGAGCCACCGCGAGAGGCGGTGGAGGATGCCGGGCTTCGGACGCCAGAACAGAGGAGGAGGCGTCTGTGCCCCTCCACCACCGGTGACCTTTTATGGGGATTAGCTCCGCTTCGAGTAGAGTAGAGAGAGAAGAAGATGAAAAGCGCAGGGGTAATTTTGATAAGTAAGAGGGGGAAAAAGAAACTTCTAAAAAGTAAAAAATTAAGAAACGTTAATAATTTTATTATTACCGGACATTCCTTATTACAAATTATTAAAAAGAATTCCCCGTTAAAAAAAATTTATATCCTTGCAATCAAATAAATGACCAATTTATTAAATTAAATGGATAATTTATATTTAGGAAGAATTATTCATGAATAAAATTTATATCTCTTATTAAACTTGTAATTATACAAATAAACTCTTAAAATAAATAAACAATTCACGGGCTAACTTCTAAGTTTTTAAAAGATAAAAATTTCAAACAAGCTTAAATCCAAATGAATCAAATTTAAACACCTAAAAAACATAATAATTTAACTTGAATCGATTATCTTGTCAAATAAATTTAAAAAATATAAAATTTGACTTGCTTATAAGCCTACCATATTAAACTTTATCACAATTTAATAATTTTAATTAAAATCTTTAATATTAATTAAAAATAATCAAACATTGATATTAATGAGCATTTAATTGAAATTAAATTTTTACTCGAAAACTTATAGTATTTTTCTTGCATGGGCACCTTGATCTCCCACCATCTATGAGGCAACAACTACAACACAAAATGATATTTGATTATTTTTTTTAGATTCTAATAAAATTATTTTAATATTGATACTTTAATTTAGTAAAAATTACTTCGATCTTATTATAATATAAGATAATTTTAACTAATATTAAAATATTTTTATTGGATTTTAATTACAAAAATTTAAAATAATTTTTATCAAAATTATCATAATAATATTGACTGATAGAATAAAAAATAATTTAAAAAATCTTAAAATAAGACCTTTTTTTTAATATAGGGCATTTTTGCAAAAGGAATTTTAATTCATTTTCAAAGAATTAAATTCAACTGGTTGAAATTTTAAATTTCCTAAAATACTTTTAGCACTCTTTTTTATTGCTATTAATATATTAATTCATCTAGTGAAATGATAAAATAATAATATAATTGATGATGCCATATTTTGGCAATATTTTGAATTACAAAGTGCATTATTTTAATATATGTACACCAATTTAATATAAGAAGAAAAAATTTAAAAGGGCCCTTTATTTTCATTAAAAAAACACCTATTTAAAAAATATCAAAATAACATCTCATATTTCCAAAATACTCTTATTTCCATATTATTATAGCAATTTTGATAAAACTGTTTTAATATATTCAAAATTCTAAGTAATTATAATTAAAAATTATTTTAATATTAGTTAAAATTACTTAAATGTTAATTTAAAAAGTTTGGTTAAAGTCGATTAAATATTACTAAAATAATTTTAATTAAAATTATTATAATTGGAATGAAAGAAAATTTTGACACAATGTTGAAATTACTATTACCTTGAAAAAAAATTATGGAACCGCTACATTAGCGGTCTCTCTCAGCTGTCCCTATTGAGAAAGGAGGTAAATCAGAAACTCAGGTATGACAAGTGCAAAGGAAGGAGTCGGTTGATCACCCAGAATTATGACCTCCTCAGGAATTAATCTCTACCCACTTAAGAATTATCCTTGTACATTTATCAATTCAATAGTCCTAGAAGTTTATTATACCCTTGGAGTACGATGTGATGATAGAACAATAATTAAGATGTTTATAAAATAAATTTTTTTTAGAACACATCTAAGTAGAACATAAGTTATATTATTCATAGGTTTCCAAACAAATAAATGATATCATTTTTATTTTTATTTTTGAAAAAAAAAGGAAATTGAAAGGTTTTTTTATTTAAAAAAAATGAAGATTTAAACAATTGAAAATCTGACTAAGATATCACTCATTTGGTCCCCGTCAATGTTCAATGAACTGACAAGATAACCAGGAATTATTTATTATTTTTATTATTTTAAAGAAAAAAAGTGAATAAAATATTTTGACTATGTTTTTCTTTCCTAAGAGGAAAGGAAAAAAAAATAAAAGACAGAAATATAAAAGTTAACTATGAAATATTTTTAATTATTTTTAGGGGGAAAAAAAAGAGAATAAGAGAAACTTAATAAATTTTATGTTTTTTATTTATTAAAAAGTAATAAATATGGGGCATAGTTTTAACCTAAATAGGATGAAATTAACATAGATATTATGTTGAAAAACAATGATAAGCCCAATTTAATTATTCTTTTTCAAGCTTTTATCTCATTTGAATTTTTCATTTAACTTTTTTTATATATATAATTTAGTTTACTTTAGTCAATTTGAATACTATTTTAAGACATGTGATTATCTAATATTTTGACTTAAATTGTAAAACTATAAATCATTACGGTTGACTTAATTGGTTCTAGTTCTAATTCATTGCTCTCTTACATTATTATTAAGAGAACACCTTCTGATTTTGATAGAAATCTACCCTGTTGAAACGTAACAACACACTCTCATTCTATAATCTATTTGTCGTTGCCTTGATGTTTCCATAATTAATTTCATTTCGACAATTTCAAATATGGCCACCCTAAATAATTCCTACTCGATATCAAATTAAAATATCGAATAAAAATTTAATAGTTATTTTGAAATGCCTCCCGATGCTTTACAAATATCAAAATACCCACTCTTCTCTTTTAAGATATTATATAAATTATTCGCGTCGATATAGGTTGATAATAAAATAAGATAAAATAATTTTAAAAGTTAAAAAAAATATGTTAGGAGCATTTTGAAATTTACTTTAATTTATTATTATTATTAAGTAATGATTGAAGTAAAAGAAAAGAAGAAAAAAAGGTAAAAAAATTTATAAAAGTGAATGGGAAGCATTAAATGAAACTATTGTAATATTTTATTCGATGCACTTGTTGTTTAATAATGTGAGTAGGGTACTTAGGGAATAAAGAAGGCATTTCCTTTATAAAAAGGGATTAAAGAAGTGCTCCCTTATGGCTAATCAATCATCAATTATTGTAGTTACCTTTATATGAAAAAAAAAAAGGACTAAAACTCGATTACCACTAGCTTAATTACACTAATGTTTTCATTTCCATCTTAATTAAAACATTTGAATGATTTAATTGTTTAATAATGAATAATTAAAATCATTTCTATCCAAATCAAATGAATAATAATTTTTCATGATTCATATACCAAACAACATCATGATAACACCTCTTGATTTAATCTTCATCATCTAATAATTAACAACCCATAATGTGTTGCAATCATTAATGGAGGAAGACAAACAAATTCCAAGATGACTAGTAGATGAGACCACACCTAATAATTTCAGTTGAATAATTATATAAATTATTGGATAATTTTCAAAATCTCTCCCAACAATATCTATTAACTTTTTTTCTTTCTTTCAAAAACCCCTTGTTTTTTTTTAACTAAAATTAAATATATTTTAAAAATCTTCATTTTTAAAAGATTTTTTTAAAATAAAAAACAAAAAGGTGGTGGAGAATTAATGTCCATTATCTATTTCATGAAATTTACTTTAAGTACATCAATCAATTAAGTGTGATAGCAAG
>JBAMHZ010432086.1:0-10738 GCA_037177395.1 Alpinia galanga | reverse complement strand
CAAGTAATATGTGGTTCAGTATCAAAGTGAATAAGAGAGTTTATGTAAAAACATTTTCCCATGATGAAGAAATTCACGATCTTTTCATTTAACATTCAAATAAATATAATATGTCCATTCATTTGTACTCTTATTGCTTCATTCTTCACCCTATTGAGAAATAGGATTAATTGTACTACCACTCCTACACTAAGAATCAATCTCAAAGGTAAATAAGGGAAACATCAATTGGCTCCTTCCTCTGGCCAATTTCATGTAGGTAAATAAGGGAATGGGAAAAAACTACTTTAAAATTGTCTGCCGAATTAGTTTCCATCCTTGAGTGTAAACTAATCCTCAGGAAGGGTTGTTAGACTTGTCTCACACATGAACTTCTTTTCCTTAGTTCATCGCCTTCCTCTATCTCACTTATTGTTCCTCCTTTACATCTCTACATGCTTTTCTTTGGACAATAAAAAAAATACTCTTGTTTTCAAGAAGCAGGCAACGGGTAATCTTCATTTCAAAAAATTCGGCTCCACATCACTCTATTTTGCTTATTCATATCTGGAATCTGATTTGGCAGCTTATTCCAACAGCATAGCTGGTGGATTAGTTCACCCTCAAATAGATTTCTGATTGAATTTATGCCTCCATCATCTATTTGCTATAGAATTTCCTTCTCTATCTTAGATCTGAGCTGACTCATGCATTCCCGTTTCTTTTGTCTCCATCAATACACTCCAAATGAACAACAGAAGAAGTGTGGAACTCATCTTCTCCAGGTCACTCCATAAGAAGTTCCTGTTCCCCTTCTTTCAGCACATATTGTAGTCTACTGCATGCTACTGTATATTCAATTCAGGAGAAGCCCACTTGAAAAACAGCTCTCTTTGTCAACAGTCTAATCTGAGATAGAAAGGATCATCATTTGTATGTTCCTTCCAAAGTTTCATTTCCCTATCTGTGAGTATTATGCTTTGAGTTTCATTACTATTGTGTCTAATCTATGCTCCCCTTATGAAAATTTCTCTAATTTATTTGTCAAGCTAAAAATAGATAATATCTATGCTCTAGCTCAAGGGGCTTTAATGGAGTTAGTAGATGTAGTGCATTGAGTCCCACATAGATATTCCTAGGTTCAAGGTTTTATCAATGAGTCCTATATACACCCATGTAATAGATATCTTTAAAAGATTCAATAGAATTTTTCTTTTCCTTAACAAGAAGTTTAAAAGTGCAAGGATACCCATTGTATAGTAGTTTGCATCCCCTATCTGACCTGTTCTGCCCTATTGATCCAAATAACTTCGGTTTCACGTTCACCTAAAAGGATTAAATGAAATATATCCAAGTGATCTCAATATTTTCTAACTTCATGTCTGAAATGGTAATTAACAGATTAAAAATGTGAACCTAAAGCCAAGTCAAATATGAAGCTCACGCCACGCCTCCAGTTCATCGTAGTTAACCAAGACCTTACTCTAATACATTTTATATCACAATGTACTCCAAAATCAGGATTTGAAGAACATTATCATCTCTTAGTAAAAAGTTAACCAAAACACTTAGTATAGAGGATGGTACTTAGTCCAGCTTGTGCTACTGCAGTTAACTCTTAAAAATAAATCTCACATCAAAACTTTTGTACTCCTTAATCTGGAACTTCCAAAGTAGCGGAATTAACACTCAAACAAGCAGAATGCATGAGATACTCAGCTTTCAAACTTAATCTAGCCATCAACATCAAAGGTTATAAAAATAGTTCCACAGATTCAAATGTTGAATACTCTACAAAATATTGATTAAACTTTCTCAGCAGCAATAGAAGCTTTTCATGGAGGGACATATGTACTACTGCTCACTTTCATGGATCATCCAAACTTGACCCTATCCATTACTGAGGATACATAAGTTCTTTGATTTGCACATATCAGATGGCATTTCACAAACACACAAACAAGTAATATACTTTTTTCCTTCCATGCCTATAAATAAACAAGATGAATGGAATAGAGTGAAATAAGTAAACTATTCATTTCCCTCCTATTTCCTTTCCTCCAAGTAAACAAAGCATCACTGGCCACTGGTGAGCAAAGTTACAAAAGGCAGGGTGTACCTGATCCAGTGAGGAGATCAGCAAAGCCAAGGCCCGCAGTTGATCTGTGCTGGAGTTGAATCGATCAAACAGCATCTGCTTTATTGGATTTCGCAAATCCCTAATTCCCTCCAAAATCCCGGAGTTCGCCGGACCCCATAATAACCATATTGAGCAACTGACGCAACAGAGAACAGATAGAACCATCAGCCCGTTTCTCGACCTTACAAAATCCTTGATGTACCGGTCACCAGCAAAGGCGACCCTTTTCTTGGCCATCCTTCAAAGGACTCGCCTCACGAAACTTCAAAAATGGCAGAGGAAGTTGCAGAATGGTATTGAAGGACAAAGCCAAACAGTCACCCAGTCAAGATGCGAACTTTCCAGAAGAAGATTTTCGAGATGTGACAGTGAGATGAACGAAGCCAGTCTTTTGGAGAAGCACAAGGACAGGAAGTAAGATCTTCCTCTTCTTGTGTTTTTCGCAACCTTCAGATCAAAGACAAGATCTTGGAACACATCCCAGATGCCTGGCCACAAAATGAAACCAGATCCAAGTTGAGGAGGGCAGTGACCCCTCTCGTGTCAAGCAGTTCCACATGGCATGGCAGCTCCCTCTTCCTACTCTTTTCAGCAACTCACTATTCCCAGTTTGCCTCTGCCTTCACTGCATCCAGCCCAGGGATCCATCAAGACCACACCTTTTCGAGAAGCCACTCGAGGAGAAGCCCAGAAGGCACATGGACTTCATCAGAGGAAGATACAGGAAAAAGACAGTTCCTGCTTTATTCTTCTTTGCTCTCGAACACCCCTTATCCCTGCACAACCCCTAAATCACACCATGGTTATACCATTTAATCTCCCACTACAGAAAAAGGTCCAATAATAGAAATGATCCCAGAAAGACTAACTTTGTTCTTCCTCAATCTAGCCTGAAACCATCACTCCCGCCTCCTCATCCAACGAGCTAAAATGAACAAAAAGAAAGCAAAGTTGATATATCTTCAGCAATGAAACTGCAATAGTAACAATAATAGTATTTAAATAAAAAAAAGCTTCTTGGCCTCCTCCCTCCGCTGCTCAACCTACATCATACATGGTGAAGTGAAGCATATTTGTTAATGGTTTGAGGCTGCATCATTATCTCATCATCTGGTGGGACTGACAAGTGAGTGCTATTAATACCATATGAACAAAATATTTAAATATACGAACACACCACCATGACAAGGGGATGGTAATTCAAGCCCTTAGGGTGAGCGATTTCACCCATTTACAGAAGGGATGGTAATTCAAGAAGAAAAAGAAGAAAAGAATCAGAATAAGGCTATGTTTCATGCATGTCCTTCCTGACAACTGATGTGACAAAAATAATCAATTTGTTTTTAATGTGGAACAGGCACCAGGCAGCGAAAAACTAAACTGCAATATTCTTCTCGTGTTATTTCCCCCCCGCGCTCTTGTTATTTTAATGTTTCAGCTTCCATTTGCTCCGTGGCCATGAAGGGACCTCGCAGCGCTTAGTTTAAGGATCTTATCAGTCATCTAACACTAAATGGAATTTCATAACAATAACAAGTTGAGAAATGGAAACAGACCTTAAACAAAAGGTGCTGGATAATTATGGAAGAGTGGAGATGGAAAAAGAAAACTATATACACAATCTACTGATTTTGGTGTAAAATCTAAGAAGTAGAGTTCCTAAACAAAGGCGGATGTATACGCAGCTTACATGTTAAAAATTTTCACAGAAAGATCAATGGTTATTTTCCCTTAGTTTGAAATGTTTAAAAGATAAAATCAGCAAAAACAAAAGAACAGCTAATGCAATAACAATCAAAAATTTTATTCCACGAACTGCGGTCGACAAACAACAGCTAATCTCTGAAATAATTTAAAGAAACACTGCTAGTGGAGTTATCACACTTGGTTCATATGAAGGCAAGTTGAAGTTGGGGGTTTGCAAGCATAGAAGCAGTGTGCTAATAATATAATATTGGCCACATTTAGATGTTTAGGATTTAAAGGTAGTCAGATGAGAACAAAGTTAGGTTCGTAAGCATAGCGGGGGTGAATCATTATAAAGATTTAACAAATATTTTCTTCTAAAATTATTTATCATCTTCAATATCTTTACCCCATTCGACTCATAATTAGTTCTGTGTCTGCCTGTAATTATGATATAATGGGAGCCAACTGAAAGGAGGAAAAAGGGAGACAATATCTGGCTCTATTGGACTTTGTTTATTCGTTAAAAGACAATTTTTTTTTGTAGAAAAATTATACTATGGAAGAGTCAAACAGCCTACGACATGCTAAACTGGCATTTGTACGCTGCTATTTGGGCAGATTGTTAGAGTTCCACTTTACAATCTCTGTTAACCATTCATTCTTTTTTATTACAATATATTTTTCGTAGCATGGTGGATGGAACACGTGAAGGATGTTGAAGAAAATGCCAAAACATACAATATTGTGCAGCTTTTTGTGTGCTCCTTGAAGATCTAACACTATTTCTTTCTTCATCGCTGTAACAATTCTCCCTTGCTAAATCCCAATTAGAATTCAGAAAGCGAGTAACTTTCAAACAAGATCTCTCTTACCATCAGTTTGCTTTTCTTTCAGCAACTCTAGTTGGCCTGTTGCCTAACACAGGTGCCAAAAGCCAAAAGGATGACTAGTAGGGGCCAGCTGCTGTCTATAACCTTAAAGCCATTGTAGCCACCATCATGAGGCCTAAGCTGATCCAGTGTCTTAATGGCCACTGCAGGTGAGGTGAAGAGCACCGGTTGTGTCTCCTTTCATTTCCATGGTGCCAATACTTGTTGGGTTGACTTTGACCCTTTGCTAACACGGGTACTTGGGAGCCGGCCATCCACTGGCGAGGAATGACCTTGAAGATATAAAGAGGGTGATGAGGCTGACATGCACAGTGGAGATAGTGCTTGGATTTGCATGATCCAAGATGCTGTCATTCTCATCATGATGGCATTGTGAAATGGACAAGCTTTCATGATGAGTAGTGTAGTTCAAAATCAGAAGCTGCAGTATTGGCTGGATTTGGTATGAATAAGAATATTCAAGAGAAAAAAAATGGCTTGGGGGTATGTTCATGCTTGTTCATCGAGTTTAAACGAGGTTCTCTCAATTATATTTCAACATGTGAATTGGCTTTCCAGCCGTTTCTTCTACCAACATAAATCCAACAAAGGTCATCATTCTCCACAGCAAGCAAGCAATGTATGCACGACATTGCGATGGTGCACCTAATAATAATAACATAATGCATTTATATATATGCTGTCACTTCGCAAATATACACTCACACTCAAAGACTTGGATTTTTACTGTGATCTGTGGAGTGAGTTTAAGAGTGGCCCTTGAGACAATCATACAAGGAACCTCCATTTTGTTGCAAGCAGGGCCTATTAGATTGTATTAAAAAGCCATCTTCATTTTGCTTATTTATTTATGCTATCACCCACCCACCACTGGAAGCAAAGTTCAAGTTGAGATGTCGTAAGGTATTGTAGAATATATGAGGGAAAAGAGGATGAAGTTGAAATCGAGATGTTGCAGGGTTTATGCAATAGTGATGGCTAGATCCTATTGAACTGCATCGAGTCAAGATTGAAAAGAAAATAAGCTTTAGCCTTTAGGGGAGTTGAAATTGATCTATCTAGCTGCAGATTAGAAGGGAAGATATATATAAGCGAGTGAAAATGACATGTTATATATCTTATTTTCCATGCATAATGAATTGAACAGTTCTTATGATACTGAGCTTCCACTTAGGTTCCAACTCAAGTCTGAGAGAGGCATCAACCATTCTCTCTTCACTGCTGGCTCAAGTGTTCAACTTCACAAAGGTAAAAAGGAGATGGAACAGCAGGAGAAGATGTTCGGCAAGGCAAAGAAATCAATGTTAAATCAAACTAACACTGCATGTTAAATCAATGTTAAGGAATGAAAATAGAGAAGCAAAAAGAAGTTGAAAGAGCTAAACTGCTGGAAGAAAACATACTATCAGAAAAACATATAATAATTAGATGATGCTGGCTGCTCGGCTTGCTTCTTCCCTCAGGCAGACTAGTGAAGGTGGGTTCAGAAGTTCCACCATCTGACACAAGCAACAACCTGTGGATTGGGGCTCAATACAAGATCAGCAATCCAGTACTGATTTCCAGTCTGCTCAACATATGAACTTATTCTGGGATAATTTTATTATTAGATGAAGAGTGCTATAGGTAAAAAATTATCACTTGTATACATCAGCTTTGATACTAAGAAGTATAAGAAGGATGGATAAAAAAGATTCAATTAATCACATTTTATTGAATTAAGGCCATTGGTTTTGTATCGCAAGAAATTACAGGAGGCACCTAAAGGTGTAAATATTAGTTTCAGCTCTCTACAAACTGCATGAACAGTATCGGTCATACTTTTCTATCAAACTCAAAGGAACGTTCAAACAGTAACCCGATGAAGGATATGAAATTTTTTTTTGGAAAAAGAACACATCTCGACAGACAGACACACAATGAGAACAGATTGTGATTGAAATTTTTTTTAACATCATATGTTCTATCAATCTAAACGAGCAAAATGATCACATCCATCAAACCTCAATGATCATTTGCTTAGCCAGTTACATGTTTTAGAAACTAAACATGAAGTTAGCAATCAAACTTAGATATACATGATTATCACAACGAGATAGACAACTCTCAAGTTTAAGCTAGACAAAGGAGCAACTGATTTAGAATCAACACTGTGAATTGAAAATCAAAAGCTAAGTCAGGCGGAAGAAGAACCACAAAACAAGCAAGAGATAAAGAACATATCACGCAAATTTGACAGACAGAGGATAATAGTAGTGTAACATCAGTACATTAGAACATTTTTCATCTAAGCAACTCATATTATTGTCTGATTATCTGGTGAACAGACAGAAAGTGTTTCATTGTCATTGTTTGGAACTAAACCGACCAGTTAAAGTACAAGCTCGAGTTAACCATAGAACTTCACTCCATAAGATCAGAAGAATGCCCTGCTTCCATAAAAAACTCTGGAACCATTGCTCTTCGGAGTCGGCAGCGTTTTCTCAGATCCTGAGCTACCATTCTCTGCAGTAGGGCCTGAGTTACCATTTTCTGAAGCTGTGCTACAATTATCAATGTCCATAGGAAGTTTCAGCTTGGCCAATGACTCTGTAAACTGCAGCATACTTTTCATGTACATGTCAACAAAGTCCTGCTGGACAACTGGTTGCTCTGGAACGTCTATTTTGATAAAAGGCTTGAAGAATGCATCATCCGATGGTGCTCTAGAAGAATCAACCTCAGCTTCCATAGATTCGAGACCTTTGACTTTCATCCTCGGAGATGCTGTGGATGACAATGGATCAGAGGTAGCTGGGAGCACTGCGGTCGATTCAATGGTCGAGAAACTGCTTACTGGAGTATCGCGTCTAAGATTTCCAATGGAATCATGACTATTAGCAGCAGAGAAGCTCTCCACTATACGCATCCCTGCTTCCTCACCAGCGCAGTTATCATTCTCTGCAGTAACAAAGCTATCTGAACTCTGAGTGTCCATGTCTGCGCATGGAATCCCATAATATTCAGAAATCATTAGGTGATTCTCCTTGTCGACTTTCAAGTCAGGAAACTCAATTTTCTCGTAATCACAGGGAATTGAGTTATCAGGTTCTGCGTCAGGTAACGTAGTGTCGACGATCAGCGATTTTGGAAGTGCCGGAATTGTCATCACTTCAGGAGAAGCTCCGACATATGAGATTGACAGCTGAACAAACCCAGCCGGCGAATGGAAAAGATCAGTTGACGATAGGGAGTACTCCTTCACCAGCTTGCCGTTGGCCATGAGGACATTTGAAAGGGGAACCAACGCAAATCCAAGCAACTGATCTTCAAGATAATTCTTGGCCTTGCTTAGCATCCATATCTCGCATTTCATCGAACTGTCGATGTTCTTCACGTTGAGTCGGAGGTTCTGGTTGAAAACCGGGTTCCTTCCTCCGCCGTTGATTGTCTGCGTTGAGACAGTAACATCAGGGTTGTTGGTCAGGCAAAGCTTAGCGAAAACATCTTGCTTGTGGTAGATGCAGATGTTGTGGATGTCACGAGCTTGGTGGACAAAGACTTCAAGAAAGCCAACGAAATCCTCAGGGTTAAATTCATCACTGAAGCTATTGGAGCTTTCGAGGACAGGGCCGGCGATCGGCTTTGGACCGGCCCCGTTGGCAGCGGCAGCAGCAGCACCGAAGGTTGGGGGAACTGCTTTGTAGGACTCCATAGCTTCTGCTAACGACTGCACCAACAAGAGTATTGGATTACAAAGCAAGCTAAAAAGCAGTCGATCTAAATAAGCACAGATGTTCTGATAAACACCGCTAATTTGAAAAGATAGAGCTAGAAACAGTATAAAAAAAATTTAAAACTTGGTCAGCATAAAAGAAAATTTTTTGCTTTCGAGGGCGCAAGAACAAAAAAACTCTAGACGGAAAAATCCAGTTTTTGATACCTCAGGAAGCTCACGAACTTGCAAAAAATAAACTTTTCCCCGAAATCCAGATGAGGGTTACGAGAAGATCTGAGCAAGCATGCACAGATCCCAGAAAGGAACGGTTCTAGCAGTATAAAAGCCGCAAGAATCTGCTAACAAGCAACGCATAAAGCAGGACAAAGCATCGAAGCCCCAAAAATCTCACCTTTGCTCCAGAAAAAACAAACAAGCAAACAAAAAAACACCCTGCACCACAGAATCCGAGGAGCAAAACCAGGGCGAGAGGGTGAAAGGAAAGCGAAAAGCTCTAGAAACACCACCACCTCTCTCACCCGGTTAACGAGGCCAAAAAGAAGTGATTCCTCGAAGGTAAAGTTGAATTCGGTCTCTCTACCTCGCCAAAGCTCTAAATTGACTGGAAAGCTGTGAAAATTAAAGGCGCTGCTTTGAAGGCCAACGCCGGAGTCGACATCGGTGCTTTCCCTTCGGCTTCACCTTTTCAAATGACAAACAAAAAAGCAAAAACAAAAAGGAAAAATAAAAATATCAAAGAGAATGATCTTGAACAGGTGGGTCCCAACCCCCCCTTCTCATTTTTGGGGGACCCTCCAAGCTCATAATTGCAGTAGCTTTCAGGGCCATCGTTCGACATTTTGTCAAAGTGGAAACGGTAAATAAATTGCCCAAAGTGCACGGTGCAATGACTAAGATATAAAAGTAATTCATAAGAGAATATAATTTAATTTTTTACTGAGATATAATTTAATGATAAATTTTTAAAAATTCATAGAGATGATCCTTTTACAGAAGTTTATCTGACAGATATAATACGATTTCGATATTAGGTAGCCTTTCAGGAATAACATGACTGTGAATACTGGGCTGAAATGCTAGAGTTGCGAGCGCTTTCTTAATTTATCCATATGGTTGGTGGAGATTTGCTGGAGCTCCGACCTCTTCCAGCTCCGCTGTTGAAGGGGCGTCCCCGAAGGACCATAGGGCAGGATTAACTATCCCAGGGATTAATCGGGTCGAAGATTTGAACACTCCGATGCTAATCCAAAAAAAAAACAGTAAATAAATTACTGGAAATTTTTTTCACTTTATTCCAATATTTTTCTTTTTTATATATAAAAAAATTAGTTTTTTTAAATTTAAAATACTTATTTATCCCCTAGTTATTAATATTAGTAATTCAATAATTAAAAGAAAATTAACCGTGTTAACAATGAGAGGGCAAGATCAGCTTGCAGTTTGATGATCCGGACTTCAATGCGCTTTACTCTTTCACTTGTGAATTTTTTTAAAATTTATTATTTATTTTAATAGAGAATATTATCCTTGTCGATATTAAATTTATTATACTTAATCCTTGCGAGATACTAATTTTTTATGATTCGTGACTATGAAATTACACTAGGAAAATTTTATTATTAATAACAGCAATTTTTATTTAAAAAATATTTGTTTGACCATAATAAAAATAAAAAACATTTTAAAAAGAAATTACCTTCTAATTTTTCCACCAAGATGTGAATGGAAAGACCGTTGGCTATGCGACCAAAGATCTTGGTGAGACGTCACATCGATTTGGCATGGAGCATAGCGATTGTTGATCGTGAATTGGGCCCCTATTTATTTATTTATAATTTTTTTTTCCACTGCCTAAATTCATGCGATCCAGTTGGCAACACTTTTCCATCTAAATATTTAATACTCCTTGTCATTTAAGTTTTTGTAGCTAAAATATTTCTTTAAGCAGAGACAATTCCTTCCACCACACTGTCGTTAAATTATTTAAATATCAAACTAATTGAAAAAAATAATAATTAAAATAAAAATAAAAATTAAAAACTCCAATAATAATTGTGAACAAAATTCAGAGAAACTTGACTTTGGCCTTCCACTTATTTTATAGAAAGCATCCTTATCTTCTTTTAAAAAAAATTGTTTTGTTTAGAACTTTCAATAGATTTTTTTTAAAGATTTGTTTTAAATTAAATTGGCTCAAATATTAAATAAATTTTTAAAGAATAATGGCTTATTCCAAATATAGTACTCTTTTTTGTGGATCAACATGGAGAAATCTATAATGACCTTGTGACTTAGCCTAGTACTTTAGTGAAAGTTATTCGA
>JBAMHZ010432076.1:0-10739 GCA_037177395.1 Alpinia galanga | reverse complement strand
TCATACTTAGTGAGCAAAATTGAAAAAGTTTAAATTAAACAAATTAAATAAGTTTGATAAATTTACTTATTTGAGAATTAATATTTTTAAAAATAGATAAAATTAAAACAATAAATATTTAAACTTACCTTCCCTTTGTTAGCAAATCACCCTTTTCGACAAGAAAGATTTAAATTTACTCTTTTCTCCTCTTTCCTCATGCCTTTCCAGATAAAGTTCAAAATTCCCTTCCCTATATTTACCCCTTCCTTTTTCTTCTCTCACCTCCTCCCAAACATAACGCAAAAAGAACTCACCCAACTTTATAGCAGGAACTGCAGCATCAACCTTATGTAGGATCTAAACTAAAAGATGAAAGCCCTATGAAGGCCCCAAGGCTAACCTAGATGGTGGGTGCATAAGGTAACTCCCAACAAGGCAAGGGTTAATTCTTGAGAAAGTCGTGACCTCGGGTTATCGATGACCCCCTCTCATGCACTTAACATCTGTGTCCTGATTTACCTCCTCCTCGGTGAGGCCAACTGAGGGAGGCCGCTAATGTAGTGGTTCCATATTTTTTTTTTAACTAAAAGATGAAAGCCCCCAGAGCTAACCTGACCAATGCAGCCGTGTTAAAACTTAAAAAGGCAAGGGACTAATTCCTGGAGTTTATCACCAGATTATCGATGACTCCGCATTTCTATGCTAGCCACCTGACACTTGATTTCTCCCCCTCCACACATAGGAATAGCGGTGGAGAGTCACTAATGTGGCAGTTCCATATTTTTAAACTAAAAGATGAACCTCATAGTATGACCTTAAGTGTGCTTTGCACATCTCTCAAATCAAATTCAAACAAACAATTTCAAACTAAAGTCTCATACGTTCAAGCAGCGAGCTTAAAAGAGACAGTGACTCAAACTTCAAAGCTATATTCCAAAAGGAGATTTTATCATCAACAAAACGGTTGCGAAAAAGATAATGCACAAGTGCAGAAAGTAACATACCTAATTTTTGTTGCTTTTCTCAGAAGAGGTGCAAAAGCCTCCATAAGAGGAATAGGAAAGAAAATCCAACATTAACTCCTACCCTTTCGCAAAACTTGCAGTTAGAGTCGTACAGCAGCGTATCGAATTCTCGGGTGTTTAAATTAAGTCATCTAGAGAACTTAACTGCAAGCATCTACTATTTGTAATCCTGAGGAAGGTTGTATCCTGTCATTACTATTTTGTCGACAAACATCTTGCCAGTCTTCGGCATGATATGCCAATGAAGTGTCAAGTTGTAATCCTTGCCTCTGAGGTTGTTGCCCTGCATGAAGTTGGAAAGGAAGAATTTTAGCTGTGAAACATCAAACCATGAATTGAGTGATTCGGGTCTTTGCTCCTGCTTTTTTAAACCATGAAGTTTCTTTCAAATTGGACATTTCAGTTACAGAAACCAGAGAAACAATCATGCAGAGATGAAATTGGTAAAGCATATAAAGAAAGATCTGAATCTAACTTGGGATAGAAGTTCCTTGTAAACATAGGATGAAAAAACTCAACGGTGAGGAAGGATAGGACGGGTGGTCAGAGCTTAAAGCCAATCTGGTTATTAATCATGGTATGCAGTATATTATATTTGAGACTCACGACCTACCCCCACGAGTAGCCAGATTTAAAACAGATATGAGAAAGAAGAATATACTTATCAAATTTAATAACATTTGGTTGGTCAATATCCAGTATGAATTCATGCATTCATTTTTTTTCTAAATATTTATAGAATAGTAGGCAAAACCATCTACCAAGTAGCAACAGCCAATACTAGTAAAAATATGAATTTATTGTGGTGCACATAAGTACACTTGTATCACATAAATACTGAGGGAATGAACAATCTCTTGCCTGGTCCGTGAAACGGTACTTGTTTGTGGTATGAATCCAAAATTTAGCATGCTCTTTTGACTGTATGATTCCATCCCAAAGTGAAACCTGTCACAGTGAATGAGGAATTAACAGCATACATGATAACAAGTTCACCAAATAGAAATTAAACTCAAAACTTGAAATGACAATAGAAATTTTATTAATTAAAAGTTTAAGTGAAACTATAGCTAAAAGTAAACTCAAAACTCGATCTCTCTCTACTCTGTGAGTTTCAATGCTAATTCAACTTAGCTAGCCACTCACAACATTTATATAAGTGAATCTACAAGTCTTTCCCCTTTTTTCTGAAGTAAATAGTCATGATGAATACCTTTCCATATTTTGTTTCCTCAATAAGCATGTTCAGAATAAATTGTAAATTAGGGTTAGTTTAAGGAATATGTAGTTTTTTTCCTTGGAGAATAAGGAAGTGATAGAAACATAGCTTTCTCTCCTATGTGATCCAATCAGATTATCAATCAATCCCAACAAAACTTGATAAGGAAAGCCAAGAAAATTAGGGAAATGATCAATACATTTTAAATTATATTCCCTGATAGCATTACAGTTTTAATAAATTTCACTGGCAAAGAAAAAAAATGGAAATAACACAAAGATATGTGACTTATAGTCATTCAACTTTAATGAGCTATGTTCTTATTACCACATGACGGACCAACCCTACCTAGGCAACAATTACAAAAGATTCAAGAGACAATGTACCGAGATGCGAGCAGGCTGTAAGAGTCAATAAAACACAAATCAAAACACAAAACAATTGGACAATAATGCATAAATACATGCTTATTTCATTTTACCAGTCACAGTAGTAAACAAAACAGAATGATAATAAAACATCATTCTTGCTCGAGTTATGGTGGAATCAAAGCAACAGTATATCTAAATATTGATGTTCACCTGATTCAAGGCATTCTGAGGTGTCTCATATTCAGCCGCAACAAAGACAAACACCTAGATATTGCAATTAAAAACCATAAGACCAAAGTCAATGAATTTCTAAACAAATCCTGCAATGGAATTGCGTAAGTGTTCTATTGCGGATAGCATATGTAGATGGCATATGTAGGAATAGTCACTTTGTTATTCATGCAATTATTTAGGTGTGTTGTGCCCAAAAGTTCATGTTTACATAGTTATGGATGAAGTTGTATCTGTTTGTATTTTGTGGTTACGATCAAGTTATCCAGGGAACCAAGAGTTTGTAATCCACAGCCAGTTATTAGACTTCCAGCACATAAAACTCTATTTGTGTTAAAAGTATCAAATTGTTTATTTAATTCTCCAGGTGTTAAAAAACTTTGCGTAATGAGCTTTCTTCAGTGATAAGAGCCTTATGAACAGGGAAATGTGGATGTTCAGATCTCAGCTATAGGTTCCAATTGCAATATTGGATCAGAAATCATAGTAACAATGCAGCAGTGTAGCTACTTCTGCAACACTATTGCTATTTCTGTGGTTTGAATCAAGAAAAACCATATGAAAGATGCAACTTGTTTTTTTTTTTATTTTCTCTTTTGAATAGTAAGATATCATTATGACAAATCTTTCCATAGTCAAAATTATATAGGAAAAACCATGTGTAGGAATAGAATTTGAGATATTAATAGTCAAAATTCTATAGGAAAAATTATTTTTGAATTCAAGACTACAAAAAATGAAAATAATTATATTTTATGATATGCTAAAGTTACATTTTACCTTTGAAAATGATGGTGAAAAATCATATCAACTGAAGTGAAAATAGAAAGGAACAGTGAATTACTTTTTTAACATGCAAGATATCTAAAATGAGAAGGCTTCAAATTCATCAAACGATATAGGTTCAAGATATTTCAAAATGCACCGACTATAAAAATTCCAAAAAATTTATTAGAAGAATCAACATTGCCATCTATAATTTCTGATATCTTGTATCCAACCTCAACCTCTGTCCACTCACACAGATCCTTCATATAAAAATCTGTGTCAACAATGGTGCAAACTGAAAGTAATTAAATAACACCTTTTTGGCCATGAAAATTGTTTCCTCTTTCCAAATTTATACCACTAAGTTTCAAAGATATATATAATACTTTTTCATGTCTAGAGTGAAGATTCGCATGTACCAATTAAGAAAGGATAGTAGCATGAAACCCAATGGGACTCTTCCACATTTTTTATACATAGATCCTTAAATCTCCATTTGTCTCCACTATACCCATGTCGGCCACTGACACCTTCAGTCAACATTGGCACTTACATGATTTTAGACCCACGCTCATACCAGGTCTGGGTAAACATAGATAAGATCATGGGTTTTATGAAAAGAATTAGAGACATATGGCATCCATGTCAATCAAGTTACGGGTTCACACTTCCCTACACCTTCTAAAGGTCCTTGCCCTTGCCCTTGCATTTGCATGATATTTCTCAACCATTGTAGCAATCTAGGGTAACCATTTTCATCAACCAATGTCGTCTTCTTTGATCAATTAAGAACTAGTAAGATTTGTGTCTTTATGATTTACACTCATTATATTCCTATTAAATTCCGTGGGTTTAGCTCCTTCTGCTCTCTGCTTGACAAATGGCATGTTCTTCCCAAGACACTTATTTTCTTATAAAAAGGCAGAGATGATGCCTAAAGCTGAATTGATCTCTTGTGGATATTTTCAATCATACTGCTGCTTACATTTCTAACAGTAGTGCATCCAATCTGAGATCCATAAAAGCAAAGGCACTGCTAGTGCAATAGGAACTAATTCAAGGATGACAGGAGCATCCTGCAGTGGATGAATTTGCATAAGGCCTTATTCCTGCAGTCCCTGTATTTTTGTGGCAAAGCATCCTCTATACTCCACAAAAGTGGAGGATGGCGGTGACACCACCAAAACCAACTAGAGGAGAAGAGACACACTAGGAACTAGGAGAGGATGGTGAGGTGCTCCTCATAGGACTGGAAGAGTCTGTCTTCAATGCCACCACTTTCAATGGTGAGCCTTTATTTCCTTCCATTCCTAAACTTATTTCATTCTCCAGTGATAAAAAATATGGCTGAGAAAATTATGGCTAGAAATCACATGTTGTGTTGGGTGGTAATAATATCTCTCATGTCTTCGGTATCAATCATGATGATAAGTATCTTATCATACCAACACTCAATACACTTTTGTATATTTCAACATGCATCAAAATTAATCTAAATAACGGTTGTTATCTTTTGTAACTTGGTTCTCCAAATTATAATTCAATAATCTAATTATTATAGTCATATTCGTTGTCACAACAGTGCTGAAATTATACCATTTCGGCTGATGACAAATATTTTAAATTGCCCTAAATTCCAGAATGGAATAATATTTTAAAGCTTAAAGAAAATAGTGTAAAGAGAGACACAATTGGCGTAAGTCAGTCAATCACGTAGTGTTAATTTGAATCTAAAAGCCATTGGAGAAGTCAGTGTGTCACTAATTTGACAGGATGGGTCTATAGTTGTCATTTTCATCAGATTGTTATGCATCAAAGTTGGAATTTTAAAAATCTCTAAAACATATACATGCTCTTTGTTAATTGAAAATTTGACTAAATTTACATATTGAGGTTTTAATTTGAGGGGGAAAATAGTGCAACCAGTATTTTTTCTATAGGCTTAAAGTTGCTTTGTGAAATAGGGAAGTAAATGTTAGAATACAAGCTCATGTTTGTAGTTCATAAATTAAGGATGACAATACTCCAAGGTTGTGATATATACTCATTGGTTGTGTCAACCTTGGGCTCAAGCCATGTCAACCAGACTGTAGGCATGTTGTGTCAGGCCAAAGACGGCTCTAAACAGGTCATGCCTCGCATGGCATATAGCTCAACCTCCAGTTCAGCACAAGCTGAAGCATGGTTGTCCCATACTGTGCCTAGACCAGCTTGTTAATCAAGAATTTAATAATTTCATTTCCTCTCCAAGGTTTATGCGAAAGGTAGGGGTGACACTAGCAGCTGAGCTCACTGACTTAGAGGAGGTGGGGATAAGGGTCATCTTGAAAGAGACATCATCCTCATTGCAAGAGGACTCTTCAAGGCTGCCATCAACCAAAGGTGGGTTTTTTTTAATAGACCTAGATGTACTGGTTGGAATCTAATTGTGACAACAAACAAATTAATGCAACGGAATCACTAAATATTCAACTATTTTAGACCCGAAGCAACTAATTATCTCAAATTATACCATGTTAATTGAGGTTTAAGTCAAATCAAATAGACTAACATGGGCACAGAGGTCACTCATGTTCAATAAATAAAAACAAAAACAAATGAGATTGTGAACGTGAGAATCTTGGATTTGGCTTTCTAACTTATCATGAAGTTATGATCTCCATTTGTCATTAAAAACAAAACCCTTTGTGTGCATGTACATATACATAGACACACATTAGAGTTGTCAGCAAGCGTTTTTTTCTGATGATGTTTGCACAGAAACCTCTTGTCTCCATTTGACATTGTTCTGAAGGTTGACAATGGCCTATTGGACGAGTTGCTACTGCCTGTGCATAATGTCACCGTTGCCTATAGGTTTCTTCGATAGAACTCCAAGTGACTGAATCTCCTCAATTGTGCCCTAAAAAGCACCCATTGTGGGTTGTGTCAATTCCTTGATACCATGTTGTGGAGAAGCATGGCATTGTCTACTGTCAAGTATGGGGCTCCAGCTATATGTGGCTTATCACAACTGATCTGCATCTTGGAGCTATCAGCAACACATGCCTTCGACCTTAAATAGCACATCAGTTACAGTGAGCTAAAGATTGTGTTGGAGTTAGAGATGTCATTTGATGGCAACAAATACAACAAAAAAGGAACAACTATAGGTACTCGCTAGCGCATGACATTTTAGGCATCAAGAAGTGTAGGACGAAGCTAGTCTCGACACATTGTTTGGGTACCTCTTGCTAGTAATTGCAAAAGTCCATGGTTACAAATATGAGTGAAATCTTCTGAATGAAAATAATTTTCAATAACACACACAGTTAAAATGGAAATGGAACTTTAATAAGTTCATTTAAGATGCCACTATAACAACTAAAATTGCATTCCAATTGACATTAATTTTTAGCTTATAAAATGAATTCTTAATGACTTCAAATTACAAAACAAAAAGCTCTGTTAGTTATAAGTAATTTCGAAAGGACCAAACATGTCCAACACTTGTAAATAATTAAAAGCAATTAACCTAAAGAAAATTGCCAAATTGGATGGTGACCTAGAGAAGTCAAGAAATGGTGTCTACTAATTATCATAACCAACAACATACTTATGACTTGTAAGGCAAACCTGCTTAGTATTCCACGTGAACAGAGATGAAAGATCTGCTGATATGTTCAGTGTTAAGCTGACCTGGAAAATATAACAGTAAATGAAGTTAGATTTTTCTATCCATATTTGATGCAATATAATAAACATTCCTTAGCTCCCAGATATATTAGCAGTGACCAAAAAATAATTCAATAGTATATGGTGCAAAGATATTTTACATTATATTATCAGATTACTTAGTCTAGTGGAATTTTTATCCGGATATGCATTCTTTTTTTCTCAAATATAGTAAATTTGAAATGGGTGGGTCTTCATTCTTATTGTTTCCTTACAAAAGCTACTGCCATTGGAGATGTTAAAGTAAAAAAATAGAGAGAGATAGAAATACCAATAATTTCTGACGATTACAATAAGGGTGTTCTTTAAGAATCGTCAAACGACTGCCTATGTGGGTAATGACAGAGTTGCTAATATGTATCAACTAGTTTATGATTCCTTTAGAAAACATTTTGAATTTGCACTCAAAGCTTCAATATTTTGGGGGGAAAATGTGAAATTTTCTTTCGAGTAAAATCTCACGAAATTTCTCCATGTGTCTCTTAGAAATTTTCTAAAACTCAGAAGGGTTGTGTGGCATCATTGTTTTAGTCTATTGCAAATCAATGATTTGCAAGCATTGTCATTTTTCCACAGAATTGGTGGGAGAAAGGTGCACAATTGTAGAGAGCTGATAAATAATACTTTGCACCAACATCAGTGTTTCAGTCTATTATAAAGCATACTTGCAAGGGCAAATGCTGTCATTTGTTCACAGAAGAGAATGCAGAAAGGTGTATAATTGTAGTGAGTTGCTAAGCAATATTTTTCATTAATAATAAAAGAACAACAACAGCACACCTCATCATTCCCATTTGGTTGCTTCTGGAACCAATTTATATTAAGAACCTGCAGAAGAACAAAATGAGTGAAAATGTTGAGAAACAGAAAGAGTAAGAGAGAGAGAGAGAAAAAAAAGCATGCAACAGAAGTATTGACAAGTAGTAAGAGATATATCATCAGCTTTACTGAGAAAAGAGTAAAATGATTAACAAAACTAACTACTATGTTGTGTCAAGACACATGCAAATATTACATTTACAGTTAATCATCTGCTTACTCTAGTCCAGACTTAATCCCGTATAAAAAGCTCAATACCTTCATCTAGGGGGTGACTAGGGATGTAAATACCATCTAGGCCTATGGCTCAGCATTCTCCAATTATTTAGAAAGGAATTAGTTTCGTATGAAATAAAAAAATACTCGATATGAAACACAGTCTATTGGTCGTGACTGATTTCTATTGACAGTTCAGAGATAAAAAACTATTACACATGAAGCAATACCGTTATCCTGACACTAACCTTCTCTGGAACCAATCCCCATTGAAAAAGAATCGTAAGTCTATCTTAGAAAAGAATTTCTGAAAAGTCTAATTTCACTTCTTATTCGGATTAGAATGAAAAACATTATCCATTGTAATTCAGTGATTGATACCCATGAATTACTAGGGATTCTCAAACAAAATATAACTTTATTTGATCGATATATAAATCCCAAAATTTTGGGAAGAGAGAATTACCATTCCCATTTATTTTGACAAACACAATAGCATAGGACAACGTTAAAAATCGAAGTTCAATCCCATAGAATTTACGATTCCAATCAAGATGCAAGCGATGCAACTGAAAATATTGGGACACTGGTCGGAAGTATGTATCAAAGACCTGAGGGATCGAGGAAATAAGGGCTTGACAATCTTCGAACGGCCTAGCAGGCAACTAGTCAGAAATTCTTACCTTGACGTCGGCGGTGGGCGAGGGAGAATTGAAGTTGTCTGACAGGGAGACCATCACGCACATAACAGCCAAGATGGTGACGGAGAACGTCACCACAGCGTTCGCCCTGTAGGCGAAAGAATGCATCGTCTCTCACTTCTACCTCTTTCCCCCTAGGGTTTCGAACCAAGCACCAGGATCAACTTCCACAGCTTACAGGACACGCGAAGCGGGAGATAGGTCAAAGTAATTTTACCTGTGCAGCGTCGGAAAGTTCGCCGAGCTACCGCCGGAAAACGGCCCACGCGAGGAAACGTTCCTGCGTCCGAGCGAGAGAGATCTGACGCCTGCCCTATTTCGGACGTTTATTTTATGTTTTTGGAAAGCAATGGACGTATGCGTTTAAAACAATTAAATAAATAAAATAATTTTTAAAATAGACATACACCTTTCGAAAATTGCTTTTATCGACTTTTCTTAATATTTTGATTTTTCACTCTCATATTTTAGAATCTCATTTCAAAGAAATATTAACTTTCCAAATAATTTCTAAAAACTTTATTTATTTATTTTTTAATTAAAAGCGGATGAAAAATGATCCAACCGGATTGAGGAGAAGTGAGATTATTTTGAAATTAAAAAAAAATCATATCTTTCCTCCTCTTTTTTTTTTCCCTATAATTCAAATATTTAAAAAAGCAACTTCTAAAATATTCATTTATTATTTGTCTGTATAAGTAGAAGCTAAACATGCGTAAAAGCGATCCACTTCATAGCCACATTACGATGAATCCATCCAAAAAATGAAAGTGAGCTATTGAGTGGCAAGATCATGATTTTGCCCAAGTAGGGCACAACTCATACATTAAACTACGAATTATTTAGGATAATTTTAGTTTAAGTTATTATGTATAATTTTAGTTACGTGATTATTATATAATTTTATAATCAAAATTATAAAAAATAAAAAAATAATTTAATAATATAATAAAAACTTATTTATTAAGATATTTTAACCTAATTTAATATTTTACTGTATTACTAAAAAAAATCTAAAAAAAGAAAAAAAATTGAAATAATAAAAAATAAGGAAAAAAATGCGATCGACAATGGGAATCAAAATTTTATAAATATTTTTACCCAAACAAATAAAAATTAAAGGAAAATTTTAGATAATTTTATCCCTAAAATCTCGGGTTAATAATCAAGGTTATTGACGATAACCTTGAATGGGGATCGCACCTTTAGTGTGAAAAATAACTCTTATGATTTAATAGAGAATTTTTACGTTCTCCAGAACAATACTATGGCTATATCATACTCCAGAGCATTAAAGTCCAATTCTGGAGCAAAATCTAGAATATCTGACCTGTTGAAAAATGTGAATGGAAAAGAGGTAAAGAAAAAAGATTATTTATTTGTGTATGAGATTTTAGTCTCACCTTGAAGGTTTTAGGTTTAATGTTTGGTTTATATTGTTTCATAAGAATGTATATTGTGAATAAATATTTGGGGACAGACTCTCTCTCACGCATGCGCCCGTAGAAGGGTGCAGATCTAAAGCCCGGATTGCACTAACCCAGGTGACTCGTGTATGAGTGCGACCTACACGCGTCGAATGTCGAACTAATCAAGATAAAATTTGCCCATAAAGATGAATTAACATTTTATCATCTGAATTTTTACTCAATTGTAATGGATGCATTAATGGTGATTAATGAGATTCTTTTAC
>JBAMHZ010432065.1:0-10741 GCA_037177395.1 Alpinia galanga | reverse complement strand
ATGACTTTAATTTTTGAGAAAGATTATATACTTAAGAAATAATATTTTTCAAATCAAGATTTTTTAAAATATATTTTTTAAAAACTTTATAAACATTGATCTGTCAATTAGAATCTCCCCCTAAGTCCTTGGTTTGGTGGAATAGTCCATTTTCCTGCAATATTAATGCAAAAAATAGAGAGAAAAAATATATGCAATTTAAAGACTTACAAAACTTTGGTGGGCCCAAAAGTATCTTAGATGATGTTTTTTGAGGTGAAGACTGACTTGTTATGGGATATAACCCCATAAGAAATGTAGATCTTCAAGAGAGCTTTGATTTGGTAGGTCGTGCGTTCTGTAGTTCCACTGATATCAAAAGTTATGACAGTTTTCCTCCAGCTATTCGACTAGTAGTTGGTACGGTTGTAGAACATTTGATACTTACAAAAACATGAAAAAAAATTATACCAAGACTTGGTCTTGGATTAGTAGTGTGGGAGGAAATTATAAAACAACAAAAAAGAAAAGAAAATGCTCTACCGGTAGTTATACTGAATTTGAGTGTCTTCGCTCTGATACCAATTGAAGAACCAAAAGAATGCTAGAGAGGGGTGAATAGCATTTTTAAAACTTATTTTTTCTTTTTTTGAAAAGATAAGTTTATTTTTTACTTGGTTCACAGCCAATGACTGCTAGTCAAAGGCCCGCGATCTGAGATCGTTTACGAAGTACAATTCACTACTAAATTTTTTCCTTGTTGGAGGTAAGAGATGTAAAACTTTACAAAATAGATAAAGGAGACCTACCGCTCCTTTTAATAGTTAAGTACAAGAATATTAACAATAATAACAAATATACTGACAAAGATCTTGAAGACGGAGTTCGATCGGAGTAGCGTCGCAGAGTGTCGGAGCACGTTCGGAGAACAAGTTTGCTTGTATAAAGTTACGTATTTAGGGTTTGATTTCCTCCTCCTTTTATAGTCTTTTCCAATACAAAAAATACTTGATTTCGTTCAGGTACATGATTGGGATGAGCCTCTATCCCCTTCATTCTCGAAACTTATCAAATGAGGTGGCAATAACCTTTGACCGGAGTCGACTGGTGGCTTCACCAGTCGATTAGTGCCTTCCACCAGTCGACTGGTAACCCTAATTTCCAACCAACTGGTTGCGTTTCGTCACCTGCATCACAGAATTAGTATAATAAACATAATAGTGATATTGTGACAGTCCTAGACTATCCGATTTTGAATCTGACATCCCTTTCAAAGCTTTCAGTCAGATCAACGCTTAAGATTGTCCCTTAGCTAAGGACACGATTTTACCATCACTCCACACAAGAAGCTTACCATGCTTTCCTTGCTGAATGTTCTGGCTAACACCTGATCCTACTTCGATTCTGTACACTTAGTAAAATATGAGATCGCAAATAAACTTAACTTTAAACCTTTGCCATAATCAAAACTCACCCCTGCACCAACAAGCATTTCTGCAAACAGAGAATTTTGTATCTATTGTTCAATTTGATTTTTGGATGGATCCTGGTTTACCACTAGATCTTAGGATGAACATGTCCTTTTTGGTTTGCCTGCTTTGCATCGGTTGCTGTTAAAATGGGACCATTATGCAGACTGAATCTTAAAATAGACAAATGTGGTCATAAAATATTTGCTGCAGGATGTCTTACCCACAGGTTTATGAACTTTACAAGAGGATTGATGTATCACTGGGAAAGGAGAAGTATCTTCTTATAGCAACATTTCCTAAAAAGCCAACTGGCGAGGAGATCAACGATGCTTTTGAAGGAAAGCCAAGGTAAGAAATCACACTTATGGAAAATGCATTTCTGTTGTGGAAACAATTTTTGTATGAAACAATATGTAAATGTAAGGGTTAATTAACAATCAATTGTGAACTTTAAAGCTATTAACAAATCTGTTATATCTATTATGTATCTTCACCTTATGGCATGCTTGTCATTTTTATACCTTATTAGATTCTTGCCATAAGTATTTTCATGAATTTAAATATCAAGTTTTATTTTAATTTTTTTTTAAGTTTATTTTTTTATCAAGTTTTATTTTTAATTTTTCTTAAAATCATATTTTAAACAAATAGTAGTTAAAACTATTGAATTAATGTTCGACGCCATGTATGATCATAAATAATGGTTTGTTTGAATTTGATGTATGTGATTATTTCTGCAGAAATAGAGAGAAAAGAGCTGCTGGAGTCTGGTACGGTTGCTCAATTTACAAACATTTGAATAACTAACACCAATAACTGAGCACAAAAGCTTATCTAGTTATATCTGCATGCCAGGGGCTTCTTGAGTAGCATACTGAGCTAGAGAATATTGAGCAAACAACAGAATATGATTTACAATTTAGGTATTGTACTGATATGTAATCACATCCTTCCCGTGGCCAATTTATCCAGGTACAATCCTTTTTTGTTTGTCAATATATTGAGGTGGAATTGAACTGGAGAAACAAAGGAAAGCAGTTATATCCAATTTCTGTTTGTGATCCAGAGGAAGATTGAAATTCCAATCCTATTTTTGTTGTTGATTTTCGCTTTCCAAGAGTTTCTTGTTCTTAGTCGATTTTATTAATATTTCAAATGTCTTTCTTAAATATTATGTTAGAGTGATCTTACTCCATCACTTGGGTCAGCTACATCAGAGTTTTAAATTAAATATTAAACTTCTGCCTTGATCTTGTATGTGCTATACATCAGATAGATCCTGAGATGTATGTACATTTCAAGCATCTTTTCTCATTGTGCTATCTGCACTAAAACATGACTTTGACGTCACGTTAGTGAGGTTGAAATTGGTGATAGTTGCCAGTGAGTCTTGTTCTTGAGCCATCTAGAGTTTACTTCATGGCAAGCTGTATGCAAATACCCATTTGACAGTTAAAGATATTGAATAACACCTAGTTGTGTCTAGTTTGACCTGTGGATCAATAAGTCTTGACTCAGCCCGATGTATGGGCAAGGCTGAGCATGACACAACATGACTCATTCATTGGCAAGTGATATCAAGTACGGTCCACAAAATTATATCATGGGTGGTCTGGTCTAATCCATTAGACACTGATACAGTATCATAATAAGAAAAGACAACTTTTATTACTTTTCTTTTTTCCAGAAATGTTCTTCTGGTTTTGAGATCATCGTTTTGTCAATAGAGTTTTGTTTTAGTAGTCGAAACACCACATCTATTGTTTAGAAACCAATATCATGTGACAATGGGCATATATTCCTGAAAGCAAAAGAGTTTCCTGATCATGGATCTCTGTGGAGTCTGCATTATGTTTCCACAAACTCTCACCAAATCTGGATGCTAAATATTTCAAACACGAAATCCCTCAGCTTAAGGTGCCCGCTGTCATGCCCTTGAACCTGTTAGCTACCTTGTTGTGTCTAATGGGTGTGACCAGATCAGCCATCCAGTGCCCGATTGAAACAACAAAAAAAAAAGAGGAAAACTCTTCGATGTTCCACTTCTTTCTCGATATGTTTGTTCAATTGCTCTTAGGCAGGCAGTCATTTTCAGCCCAAAAATGAAATTTTGTATTCCTCTGTGGAGCTACTTGAGATGGTAGATGAAAGACGACTTAGACAAAAAGCAAATCTCAATTAAGATGGCTCTTACTGAAAGCTAGGACTTTTTATGGCACAAATAGAGACACAAAATGCTAGTGTATACAGACTTCGGAGAGGTTAAGCTGTGAAGAAAGCATGTTGAGATCAAGAGCTTGATTTGCTTGGTTAGGGGAATTAAACATTTATTGGGTTTAGAGAGGGCGGGAGTTCATCATTGAAATAGTTCATGTTTTGCTTTTTTTGTACTAAGATTACTTGTTGGCCGCCAATCTCGGCCGAACCAGAAAATTTCAGTGCCTCGTGTTACCATTTCCATGTAGACATGGATGAATCGATGCCATTCAACCTTGAAAACGACATCATTGAAATACAGTATAAGAACAGGCATGCAAGTGGTGCAATTAGAATTAGGAATAAAGAACCATGAAGATGCACAAGGAGATCAAATGGGAGACACAGTTTGACAGCCAAGATGCAGAGCTCATATATCACAAATCATATAAGATGTCGAACTAGCATTGAAGCAGTGTGCCCATCTACTACATATACACGAGGGTACTCTTCCAAGAAATTGAACCAATTGTGATGTATCTGGGCATGGCGAATAGAACTTAGTCCAAGTATTATGAAAAGAGGCTCTAAAGACCAACCTGTATTCCTACAATTCAAGCATAGAACAAAAAGCATCGTACACAAGAACGTAAAGCAGCCACAAAGAAGTCAATCTACAAGCCGAACACAAGATAGGAAATTGCCAATTGGTGGCAACAAGCACACCTTCAATGAGATAGTTCATTATTTATGTGCACACACAGCCATCTTTCAATAGTAGAGATCGTCAACCCTGGAGATAATTAAAGAAATCAGGTTGCTGTGGCTTCTCCAGCTTGGCCGTCGCCGTCGCCATCGCCATAGGTTCCACTCTTGTAAATTTCCTGCGGGAACTTGTACGGTTGTCGTACCTCAAGTCTGCGCTCCCGCCAAAACCTTCCTCCGGGTGTCTGCAACATCCGCCTTTCCCGCCCTCCACCTCGTCCGATCTCGACACGAACAATTCCCACTGCCCCGATTCCCTGGCCGCCTTCCTCCTCCGGTGCCGCCGCCACGCCGCCTGCACTAGGCACGCCGCCCACGTCCGCCACTGGTGCGAGTAGTACCGGAGCGCGTGCTGCAGCCTCTGGCTGTGCATCCTCCTGAACTGGTTCGCCACGAACTGCAGATCTTGTGCCTGCAGCGCGAAGCCCTCCGCTTGCACCGCCACCGTCACTGTCCGCGCTGAGGCCGGTAACCGACACGGCGCCGGGTGCAGCGCCCACGGCAGCAGCTCCTCGCCGCAGAAGTCGCCCGGCCCCAGGATGGTCGAGCAGCGGAGCCTCGACCGGCCGCAGCCGGTAGCGGTGGAGCTTCGCAGCTTCCCGCGGATCACGAACAGCATCTCCGTCACCGGGTCGCCCTCCCTCACCCGCACCGTGCCGGCGGCGCTCTGGAATGACACCAGCCGCTCGCAGATGGCGTTTTGGAGAAGGTCATCCATCTCGGAGAAGAAAGAAACCTGAATTCGAAAGTGGAATCTATGAACGAAACAAGAAAAGTAGCACCAATACTGCAGTGTTCATACGCACGCGTCGGACGAGATCAATGCAGAGGTGATGCTTGATGTCGCGGCGGAGATCGGAAGGCAAGCCTTGGAGAATGGATTCCTCGTCAACGCCTCTGGTGGCGAGCCATTTGGATCGGTAGACCTGGCGGACTCGATGTTGAAGACGAGGCGGGAGCTGTCGGTGTCGCATCCATTCTTCTGTCTCTCCTTGCTTCAGCCTCCATTTTTCCACTCTCGCAGTGATGGATTGCAAATACGTCTGAGAACAATGCCAGCCATCAGTGTTCATCTCCAAGATTGCATTTTTTTTTGAAGATTTAACATGTGAAATGAACTGATCATCACCTGCATGTTGCCGATCAATTGAGCCAATAAAATGAGGCTGACCGTGGTGATGCCTATAGTGAATACTGTCTCACCAAAGAAGGGGCTGTCTACCAGATTCTGTCCACTAGAGCTGGAAGAGAACCATTTTGTTGCAGTGAAATTCCACAAACAAACCAACAAAAACAATTAGAAACCTTACACCAACTGTTGAAACCCCCACCAGAGGGCATAGCAATATTTGTCCACCATGTTGACAGAGGGAACCCCAAAACTCAAAGCTGTCGAGAAGATGCCATAGTTGAAGGCGATGCTTGAATTCTTGGCATCACAGTTGGCAAAAACCTGCGTGCCATTGGCCCAGACCTGCCTCTCTGTCAAACTGGACAAGTCACAGTTCAGAAACCTGAATTCGCAGGTCGTTCCGTTCATTTCCTCCATCTGGCACTGTTCTTTCCAGCACGTAATCTGCCTTGCTATCGTGAACAGGTACCATATTGCTCCTATTATCTGCAACAAAAACTCTGTAAAGAAGTTTATGTTATGATTTTGATCTTTTTGTATTAGGTTTCAGTAGCTAGATTTGACTATAAATTACGAACGGTGTGATAAATTTAAGAAGGAAAGGTGAAAAGATGTGTTAGATTTGAAAAATCATCTATCTAGAAGTTGTATTATATTGATGTATTAATCCTTGTTCGATTGATCGACCGAACGAACGAACGAACGATAAGGTACATGACTCGCAAGGAGGTACAGCAGGAGATTGTATACAGCTCCTCCCCAGGCACTCTTGGTGATCACACCAGTGGCTTCTATGATCTCATCAGTCAAAGTGTAGGTTCGGTACAATCTAAGTGAATACTGAAGAAGGATGATCAAAGTCACCATCACGTTGCTGGAGTTTCTTAATGCTGGAATCACCAGCCAAGTGACCATCTGCACAGCAAAAGCAATCAATCAGTCCCATCGCGACATTGAAACCTATCCAGAATTAGTTACATCCGAAACCTTACTTGAGTAAGAGGCAGCGATGCAGCTAAATCTGCCGAGAAATCCGACTTGATGTACCGTCTTCCGATCAGTTTCCGGTCCATGACAAGCTCTCCCTCTGCGAAAACTCTTGAATTGGGTGCCGTGTATGCAGTGTGAAACTTCACCACCATGTTAAGTAGATAGAACAGATCAGTTACTGAGCGAATCAAAGTGACTGAAATACTCAATCCCCGATCCAAGTCGATGCACGAAGAACCATCCGTGGTGATGACTTGGATCATAGGCCAGTAGAAGATCATCGGATCGATGATCAAAGCGATGAAGCATGAAACAAGGAAGGCACGATTCCACACTATGAATGAAAGGCTTTCGGGGTCTAGTATCCATCTCCTGCATGATTCTCGATGCTTCATGGACACTCTTGAACCCTTTTTGCTACAACAAAGGTATTTCACAGATTTTGACCTGTAAATTTAACCAAAAATCCTTTAGCAACAACAACAAAAAGAAAAAAAAAAAAAGGAAAAAAAAAACACTTTTTTTCTCTTGAGCTATGAAGCAAGTAACTCATCTCATGGTTATCTACCATGCTACTCCATCGAGATGTGTCGAAAGATGGAAAGCTACCAACAACAAGGTCACGAAATCATACAAAGTTAAAGCATCGGAGGGAACGAAAGGAAGATTGCAGCTCCGCATCAAGATAGTTCTTAGAATCCATTGCTTGCATATTTGATTGCTAAAAGGTAGGAGGAGGGATGTTTAGCTTTATAGAAACGGTGTTCGAGGGGGGAGTTAGGAACTTGGGAAGAACTTCTTAATTGGCTCCGAGTCGAGTGTTGAAAAATAGAATGAATAATGCTTTAATTTTATAGCAAATCTAGCACTTTGACAATTTTATACAACACAACATTTTCAAAACGCATTAGATATTATTGGTTCTATTTTGTTTATTGAAAAACTACTTACATATTAATTATTTAACTAAAGAATATACTCTTTCTACCCTAACAATCAAACAAATCATGTGGTGTAAAATTGAAAGTATATGCATTAATTTATATATTTATTAATTAATTTAAAGTTTTATCTTAATGGCTAATCAACATCTATGTTTTTTTTCCTGAAGAATGAATAAGTACTAATAATTTAGGTTAAATGTATCCTAATAATTATTAATGGATAAATATTTTATTTTATCATTTATCACATGAAATAAGTATTACGAAAAATGCACTCTTCGTAAATGACCCAGTAGAAGGTGCCAACTTATCAAAAAGATAGTTAAGTTTTATAAATTTTATTATTAAAATTGTGGATTCAATATTTATCTTAGAAAATTTATTTGTTAAGGTGGCATAATTTCAGGTTATTATTGCTATGCTTAAAATTTAAGATCTAGTAATCTGAAAAATAATACATATGAAAGATGATTAAAAAAAATAAAAAACAGATTGATTGAGTTGCAACCCTGAGCTACAAGCGTATTTGGCCGATTAATAGAATAATAAGGAACAGTATAGTAATTTAAAAAAATAGAATAAGTAAATAATTGATAATGAGTAAGTCTTAGTAAATAGGATTTATAGATTAAAATAGATAAAAATAATTATTATTTTTATGTTTTATTTGTAATATTATAAAAGCTAAAATTTACTTAATAATACATATAATTTGTTTAGTTTGTTCTACTCCATAATCTCTTTTATTAGTTTGTCTCATCAATCTATTAATTAGAGTAGATTACTTAACATGTCTGGCTAAATCATCTGAAAAATATAAACAGGTCAATTGGATCAATTGGTTGTATGGACAATCGAGCATATTCGAACCATCTATTTTTGAGTTGGATCAATCGGCCTACTGAGTTTGAACAATTCATTTAGCCATCTAGTTCGGCAACCAACCCAACCTAGCTAGTTAGTTTAATCGATCTGTTAAGTCCAATCAAACCATTTAGTGGGCTTAATCAACACATCCAATTCATTAGGTCTATTCAATCCCTCTAGTTTGATTAAACCATTTAGCTTGACTGACATGCCCAACCTAATGATTTCCACAAATCAATTTAACTCAGTCATTCCACGCACCTAGTATGTCCATCATAATCCACCGAGTATATCCCACTTCGCCAATCAAACCCTACAGTTTGACCAACTCAAATCAAATCAATTAAAGCTCAATCAACTAATTAATTTAAATAGTTCAATTTATTTGGCCTAATTAATCTAGTTAGAATATTTAAATATGATTATTCTGAATTGAAATAAATAAAGAATAATTATTTTATAAATTTATATAAAATTAATTATTTTTATAAATTTAAAATAATTATCTCAAATGAATAAATATTCAAGAGTTAATTTTATAAACAACATCGACAATCACAACTATTTTTTAAGAAAAAATAAAAAATACCTAAGTTAGGATTGTGAGTGATGACGCTCTTGGTACTAATCAATTAGCAATTAGTCTCCTTCCCTTCTAACCCCACTCCCTAGTACCCACCGCCCACCACCACCCCAACCCTAACTTCATCCCCAATCTAAATGTCATTGTCATGGTTTGGTAGCCTTTAGTTGCTTTTTGTGACCCAAAAGATGTCATTATCGCTTATTCAATTATTTTACATGTTATAAATACTTATTTGTATTCATGCAATTGTGTTCCAAGTTGTTGAGTGACTCTCAATTTTGATATTTGAGTGAAGAGTTTAAATTAGACAATTTTTTCATAATATAATATATGTGTTTGAGTGTGTAAGGACTTTGTAAATACACAAATGAAGATGATTCAGTGTGACCAAGCTTGTGGATATCTAATGGCTCAAGTTCATGAAGATCAAAGAAAATGATATGGAATATCTAAGAGATCACAAGATAAGAAATATTGGAATACAATTATATTTTAGAAGGAGCATAAAGAATAATACTAGAAGCTAATCAAAGGCTCAAATGCATTTGAGAGACAAGAAGTTTGAAAAAAAAAAATACTCTTATAGTGTGGAGATAATTATATGTAAGTTAAAAATCAAAGATAGTTCTCAACTTAGATACACTCAGCTATTAGAATAGTCACAATTAACATATCATTCAACTAAAAAAAATCTTTCAATAGTCTAATGGTTGAATTGACTAAGGTAGTCGATTCAATCTGAATTGTATACCAATAAAATGGTGTTATTTAGGAGACCAATCAACTAGATAATCAATTGGTTATGATCCGATCAATTGTTGCCTATAGGAAGTCGATTGATAATGCCTTGATGAAATAGTCATTAAAGGAAACGATTACAATCCAAGAGATTTGGTTCAAATTGATTAAAATCAGTCAAATGATGTTATAATGGACAACTTCAATGGAGCCGTAATGAAAGAATCAAATAACAACTATTATGGATCAGTCAAACGATGGTGCAAACTAATTGACTCATCGGCACCATCGTAATAAGACTGCCAAAGATTCAATACGAGCAAGAGAGTAATAAAAGGATTTAAAAAGTTATAAATCACATGTGCAATAGGACACATGTACACTGAAATTCATGATATTCTTAGCTTTCGTATTAACTCTAATTTTCTATTATAAGCTTGTGCAAAATCATAAAGATCTTAGAGTGACGTTAAGAAAAAAAAAAAGCCATCAGGGCTATGGTGCAATGTCAAATCATCATGCAATCTCTTAAGTATCTCCGATTTAATTTTCAATTAAAATGTATTTATAAAAATTTTCCTACAAATAAAGTGATAAATCTTAGAATGCTAGACCGCCCACTGCGAGCACTTCTCAATTTATCCTGACGGCCAATGGGAAATTTTTATAGGGCCAAGTATATATATGTGTGTATGTTACCCTGTGCAACTGATAAGTGTGTGCCTGTGCACGATACATTCATAGTCGTCTGATCTGTGATTTACACAGTAATAAAGAATATACAATATTCTCGTCAAACACATTATAGCCAACCCCTAAATCCATCTTGATCGCCAGCACCATCCTCACCACCGACAATAGGCCCACAGCCACAATTGGGTTGAAATTTGACCCGATCACGGCCGCGACATCATGGCCGCAATTTAGCCGAATTTTGATCGAAATATGACAGTAATCTAGCCAGATCACTATCAGATTCTGGCCGTATCATAGTCGAAATCTAATTGAACTGTGGCAACAGCAATGCTGAACGTGCGCATAGAGATGATATATGCACAACTCATCTGTGAGT
>JBAMHZ010432054.1:0-10742 GCA_037177395.1 Alpinia galanga | reverse complement strand
ATGGAGCTGAATGGGCAAAATTGCCCCAACCAATCTCAAGAAAATATAAATATATATATATATATATATATATATATATAGTTCTAAGTCTCAGTATACATGTATCTACAGTTCTAACTTTTCATAAATAATGTTTAATATTATTTTTTTTACTTAATGACAAGGATTCAATCCCTTGTATGCTAACTTTTTTTTTACAATTGTTCTTTCAGTGTTAAGTCAATTCATTTGCTCTCCTTTTAAATTACATAAATAGACTTTTAAGCCTTCACCATGATTGCATCTTTTATATTGATTTTTGTTCTAATTTTGAATTTTTTTTCTATTTTTATTACATATTCATAAAAAAATTCATCAATAGATCATAATATACATGTCTTCGAATATTCCTCATATTATATGATTATGTAGAAGTGAAGTCTTAGCATAATGATAAAGTTGTTAACATATGACATACATATCACGTATTCGAGTTATAAAAATAACCTCTTGCAAAGTAAGATAAGATTGCGTACAATGAACCATTCTCTAGGATTTCACATTGGTGGAAACTTCATGTACCACAGGGGGGTGCCTTTATATGATTGGTTATTCATTTTCACTCTATGAACAAAAAAAGAACAACATTGGTTGACATATCATATGTTAACTCAAAGACTTGATCCATCTAAAATATTCTTATGAAGATTCTGATGGCCTTAATAATGATAAATTTAAGTCAGATTAACTTAACTTTGTTAAACCTAAGATATTTCACCCACATGGCTATTTTAAAAACATGGATCGTTACTTTGAACTTTTATTATTTCTTTTTAACTTATGTTATATTAGTATTTATTGTTCGATCTAATAAGAAATTCTTTGATTGGTTGATATATTACCTAATTGTTATTTAAATTAATTGGCACTAAATTTCCAATCATTCATCTATTTAAAAAAAATGTATATAATTTATTCAAATATGTGTACGAGAAATAACTTGAACTGAAATGTGATCAGTCTTTTTATTTAGCTTTATGTTTAGGCTGAATTTGGGAATGACTATCCCAAAGTCTTTTGAGGCCTTCAGCCTAAAGTCTTTACCAAAAGCTTTGTATTTCTCAATGGAGATAGGATTAGTGGTGGGTATGTCTAGCTTGAAATAAATTATATCAAATTGAACTAAATTATTATTTTTTGTACAGGTTCGAAAGTAGCCAATCTTTTCGGGTTTGGTTCGGTTTAAATTTTACATCTTAGCGAAACTAATAAAATTAAACCAAACTAATTAATAATTGTATACATATATATTTAAGATTGCTGATGTCAACCCTAAACTTAGATGAAAAATATTAAGAGTTGCATTAGGTTGTTAGACTGCATCAAATATAGATGAATGTTCTATGAATGGATCCATCAAATTATTATGTCAATGCTAGGTCATTCCTTAGAAGGAATGCATTGTAAAGTTCAATTGCAATGTCTTGCCACTGTTATATCTCTATAAGAATTTGAGTACAGTGATAAATATAAAAGAGCTCTCAGTATCATAGGTTGGATAAAAACAAACATTATAGGAATGTTTATTAATATTTTGAGTTTATAAGAGATAAAATGGGTAGGAGAATTGACAAAAATAATAGAGAACTCAAATTCTAAGTTATGGTACACAAGGAATAAAACAAGAAATGATTTGTATTATGGTAAATAGTTGGTTAAAAGATGAAGTAGTAATAGTTAGGAAGGGAAATAAAATTATAACTCTTAAGATAGTGGTGGTTAAAAAGCTATTAATATAATTATTATATATGCAACTCAAATAGGATTAGATGAAGATATCAAATATAGGTTGTAGGAATACCTAGATGAGATAGTACAAAAATTTTGTCAAAACTCAATAATTTTTATAGGAGAAAATTTAAATGGGCATGTAGGAGTAAGAAATGGGGAATACAAGGGGGTGCATGAGAATTATAATTTTGGAAAAAGAGATGAAGAAGAAAAAATATTGAGTTTTACGATAGCATTTATTATATACCTAAAAATAATAAAAATAAATAAAATAAATAAATTATAAAGGTTGATTTAATCAAGATTAAATCATATGGCAGCTGATTAAAATAAAAGGGGGCTATTAAATCAATTCATTAATTTTAGATATAAGTTTTGATTAGTTTCATTAAAATCTAGGTTACGTTTTATTTTTCTTCCTTGAAAACCCTTTCCCTCCTTCCCACTTGTGAGTGCTGCTACCTCTTTCCCGCGTGCTGCGATTACTTGCTTTTCCTCCCGTGTGTCGCCATCAGCTTGCCAGTCATGCTCTCCTCATTGCGCTGCCCACTACGTCACCCCAACAATCATTGCGTCGCCCATCGTGATCGTGGTTGCCGTGGCCTGATTACTGGACCGCCTGCTGTTGCTGCCGCCGCCTTGCTCCTACCTTCTATCCTCTTCTCTCTCATTCTCTTCTTCCCCTCTGTTTGCACAGCCTCGTCCTCTCCGCCCTTGACCTTCGTCGATATCTTCTCCAGCGATCAATCACTGTCATTCTCTGCACTTCAGTTCTTATTGCCTATTTGTTCTTCGTGTTCACTGCATCAAGATCGATACCCTTGATTGTGGCCTTGGCTCATGGGGTATCGAATCAATCAGTGGTATATTAGGCAAAAGCTTGGCGTTCTGAGTTGATTGGGGGACTGATTGTGTTCTTGGTTGCCTGCGCATGACTTGAGATTTTGGGACTTGGTTGAATAAAGGACCAAGATGAGTGCAGATTTCTTCCATAGTTCGTTGCTCGGATTGCCACTTCGAATGTCTTTGGCATGGAGAAATGGCAGCACGCCAATAGAGATTTCTTTAGTAAGACCAGTGCTAGGAATCGCCGGAAAGGTCGTGAAGTTCCTACTTCAATTTCATTTTATTGGCAGGTTTTCCAGTTTCTCTTCAAGGAAAATTGGGTTTTTGAGTGATGGATTCAGAGTGAATTACTTCAGAGAGTCGTTTCCCAAGATCAAGGCCTTGATTAGATTGCTTAACCCACCTTGGAAAGAGGGGCTATTCTTCATTAGGTGCCTTGTCTTTATTGCGTCACTTCCATGGCAGGAATGCTGATGTGGTATGCACAGCGAAGGTCAATGGCTTTGTGGCGACCCATCATCTACCTATTGCTTGCTCAATTCTTATTGAACACCAACAAAGAGAGCAGATGATAATTAGCAGATCTTCGGGACACCATTGTATTTAGAGGTGGGTAGTTCTATCCTTTGATCTCTTTAGAAAATTTCCTTTAGTGCATGAATAGTTAATTAAGCTGGTTAAATAGGTTGCAATTACTTTCTTTTTGATATTCTTTGTTACTCTTGAGATTGACACTTATTATTTTACTTGTTTTTCCATTTGTGCTGATTGATATCTATGTTTGGTATTATTCTCTTGTTTGAAATTAATGGAGCTTATACAAAGGGTATTTTACATTTTCATTATTTTTGATCGAGATACTTACCTATATCTCTTGTTTTATTATTTTTGATGATCTCTGCTATTCTTGAGATTCACATTTATCATTTTTACTTGCTTGTCCTTTCATGCTCATTGATATCTAAGCATTCTTATATTCTATTCTTTTACTATACTTGCCTACATGTCTAGGAATATCCTCTTGTTTTGAATTAATGGAGCTTATACAGAAATTGCTTTACATTTTCATATAGGGAACTAAAAGTCTCCTTACTGTGTTAGATTACATTTAGTAGGACTTATGTTGAAATTTTATGAATGCTTGTGATTAATAATACAAATTCAGAACTTACTTTAGAGTAGCTATCTGCCCTGAGTGTTGTTGTGGTAGTGAGCTGTCGCTTGCAAATGATATTTTATTTTGTCTTCTGACCACCCACGAGTATTGTCGTGATAGCGAGCTATCACCCACAGTCAGTTTTCCTTAGTTGTGCTAACTACCCATGAATGTTGTCTTGGTAACGAGTTATCGCCAACAGTAAGTACTTTTACACCCTGATTGCCCACGAGTGTTGTCGTGGTAGCGAGCTGTTGCTCGTGGTCGAGCTATTGCTCGCAGTCAGTATTTATCTAGGCATCTTTACTATTCATGAGTGTTGCATTGGTAGTGAATTGTCAGCCGCAGTCAACATTTATTTAGCGCTTAGTTTCATTGTGTTGTGTTATGTTATGTATTTGGAAGTCTTTTTAAACAGAGCTCCTCCCTGTCTAGTTTCGTATCCATCTGTTTTAATTACCAAATAATCTACATCTAAGGTAGGTACTAGGTTTATCATATTTTTTATTTTTCTGACTAAGTCTATATCCTGTTTGTTGAAATATTTTTGCCCTATCGTTGTCATTTTATTATATAATGGTCCACTGATTTTTCTTATGTCTTTCAAATAAGGCCTTGCATAGTTGAGAAGTCCTAGGAAAGCTCTAAGAGTCTTAGTGTCTTCCATTTTTCCTGGGAATTCAAGTATTTTTGAAGTAATATGAGGTTGAAGTGTAACTTTCAATTCTAGAAATTCTAGTTTGTCTGAAGAAACTAATGAGATAGGGCTTGGGCAGCCAAGTACTTCTAGTTTCCCTGCACTCGTTTACGTGATCTTAAATGCCACATGGACAGTTTGGGTTTAGGATTAAAGGCATTACTACGCTTAGGAGCGCAAAACTCTAAGGGATATTCAGAAAGGATAAGAGACATAATGGGTGTAGAAAGGAACATTGCATAATCGATAGTAAGAAGAACGACTCGATCAGAAGGTATTAGAAAATTGAGTTCTAAGATTAAATGGATGTGTTTGTGATTTAGCCGGCGAACCCAAAGTTGAGAAAGAGTAATTGAAGGACTAAAGTTTCCACAATTAGTGTAAATCGTATTTGGGCAATTTTTACGTATTGATGGCAAGTAAGTTTTTGGCCTTTAAATTGGGTACTAAGGGTTCGTTTGTCTGATTGATTAGGGTGGCAGGAAGGAATGTGATGTGTGTGAATTATGTATATTTTTTAAGGTTTATTTAGCATACATACATTGAATTTTATTAGCATATTGAGGATAAAACATTAGCATTTGCATTCATTTCATCTTTTATATTCGGATAATTGCGGTTGCATATTTTTTTTCTTAGAAGGACAAGAATGGGATGAAAAGGCATGTTGAAAGTTTGAGGAAAAGCTCACTAGGACCAACCACGGCTAGCCAGTAGATCCCTCCACAACTGTGGTTCATTCTGTCAGAAAGAGGAGATCTAGAGCCAAAAGAGGAGAGGCAACACACTCCACGGCTAGGTCGTGGATCTCTCTGCCCAGACCAAAAGCTGAATAGCTATAAAAGAAGGACCGGGGCTAAGGTAGACAGGGAGAGGATGTTATTGGAGTCTTCAAGGATCGTTTAGGAGCTGTCAAAAGAGCTATTGTAAGTCAGAGGAGTCCTCTATGACATCGACAAATTGAGTTTTTCTATTCCTTATTTTTTGGTTATTGAATATTCATCATGCTTATTTTTATTTTATCCTCCACGATATGGAGTAGTTGTTTGTAATCTTAGGACGAGAGTAGTCCTTTAACTATTTGCCTGATTTAGTTTTAGCATGTTTATTGTTGTGATTATGAGGCTTTTGCATGATATAGAGATCAAGGGATGAACCAAAAGGAGAATCGTGATCTCGGAGCCATAAGATTAAGCGGAGTCTTTGGACATGAAAGTAGTTAGAATTCTCTCGAGAATTCCATTGGCTATTATAGAGCGAAAAAGATTTATCTTAAATCAGCCTTACAAAGTAATGGTAATAAGTGTAGGAAGACTTATGAGGTTCTCGTGACAGGTTCTTTTAATTGATTATGGTCTCCTTTGTATGGATACTACAAAAAGTAGGGATCGTGTTTGGGTAGATATATCGGTGTATCCTCAAAAGAGGCCATTGGTTACCTTAGGATAGATCATCTTCAGGAAGATCTATCATGATAAGAGAGGGAACTCAATCATCCTGTCAATAGTTACCATGGTGAAACTAAAATCCTAGGATTGTCCTTAAAATTTGATTTCCAGGTTTGTTCTTTGCTCATTTAATTTTTATTTTTATGCGATTAATTTCTCATTATTTACTTCATTTAAATAATCTACTATTGCACGTATCTGGTATTTAACAACCAGTTTCAGAGGACGATATTTTATTACTTGACAATAGTTGTGTGCTTGCGGTATACAATATCAAGTTTTTAGCGCTATTAGTGGGGCTACGTCTCAATATCGGTTTATTTGCAATTTGATTAATCTAGATTTTTTCTAATTATTCTCTTGAATTTTCCATTTATTTTCCTTTTTTTTTTACTTATTTCTTTTTTTTTTGGGTTTTTACTGCCATAATCTAACTTTTTTTTGTTATTCAGTAGCATAATTTAACTTTCCTTATTTGCAATACTACTTTCCTTAATTTCTATTTCCTTTTTCGCTATTTTCTGGCAAATCTATCCTTTTATTTTTTTGTTGTTGAAAATTTCCTCTTCTTGTCGCATGCTAAGATCAAATAAATAAGGAGTTCTTCTAGAAGCAGATTCTGAAATTGAACGAACCCTCTTTGCTAGAAGACGACTTCAAAAGCAACAAGAAGCAAATCTAGATCTCTCTATGGCTGTCGAAGACGAAAACAAGCCTTTGAGAGATTACGCTGTACCCAGTACTAGAGGGTTGAGATCAAGCATCCGGAGATCGCCGATCGAAGCAAACAACTTTGAGCTGAAGTCGGCCTTACTTTTAATGATTCAACAAAGTAAATTCAAGGGTGTACCAACGGAAGATCCCAATCTACACTTGGAGGTTTTTTTAGAATTTTGTGAAACCTTAAAGTTTAACAGAGCTTTTGTAGATGAGATTAGGTCATGACTATTTCCTTTTTCCTTATGAGATAAGGCAAGGGCTGGTTGCACTTTTTTCCTCTAGACTACATTACAACATTGAAGTAGCTTGAACAAAAATTTCGGAACAAATATTTTCCGCTAAGAAAGACTGCGAACCTTCGTATCAGATTACAAACTTTGTATAAAGGGAAGGAGAGTTACTTTTTGAAGCATGAGACCATTTTAAGGGGTTGCTATAACAATATCCCCATTATAGATTGGAACGATGACTCACCATACACACCTTCTATAATGAGATTTTTACCTCCATGAAAGTTTCCTTGAATTCCATTGTGGGTGGCACTCACATGAACAAAACTCTAGATGAAACATTTGACATTATCGAGAGTGTAACACTTAATCACCATCAATGGGTGACTGAAATAGGTAATCCCATACGAACAACAAGAAAATATGAGGTAAACACTTTAGACCTTGCCACTAAAATGGACACTCTATCTAAAAAATTTGAGTATTTTAAGTCATTCTGCTATTAATTATCAAATAAGAGTCGTATCATTTTCAGGAGTACAAATGGAGCAAGTCGACACGATCAATAATTTTAATTAGCAGCAAAACAATAACTCATATGCCAATACCTACAACTTAGGCTGGAGGAATTATTCGAATTTTTCACATTAGAACAATTATACTCAAGTTGGGCAAGACAACTATGAGTCATCATCGGAATTCCAACATGGGTAGAAGTTTAATATCGAGATGTTATTGTAAAATTTTATTACATCATAGACAAAGCACGAAAAATTTAAACAAAAGATTTTGGAACCAAACAAAAACATAAGGACATAGCAGAAGCGATTAAATAGCTGGTAGGTAAGGTTGATAACTTGGCTAATCACACTAAAATGTTGAAAACCTAAATTGTGCAAGCTGCTAGCTCTTCATCAAGAACGCTAGGTAGATTTTCTAGTAATTCTGAGATGAATTCTGCAGAGCACTGCAATGCAATTACCCTAATAGGTGGAAAGGTCTTGCATGAACTCAAGGAGAACTCAGATGTGCAAGATGAAGCTATTGAGGGATCATCTCGGAGGCAGAACACCATCCACAGAACCCTCTATGGGCTACCCACGGAGAGTTCCATGGCCATGGAAGGCATTAACCTATACCACACAACCGACCACGGGCTACTTGTGGAGAGCTCCACAGCTTGGACGATACTAGAGGCATGACTGAGAAGGATTCAACAGGAAAGGAGGAGGACCTTGATCTTGAGACTCAGGTAAGGACCTATAAACCTCTCATATCATTCTCTCAATGGTTGGTTAAGGCCAAGCTTGATAAGCAGTTTAGTAAGTTTCTAGATGTGATTAAGAAGCTCTATATAAACATTCCTTTCATTGAGGTTTTGCAGTAAATGCCCATATATTCTAAATTTTTAAAGGACATTTTGACAAACAAAAGAAAATTCGAGGAGCATGTGACAGTGGCCTTGACAGAGGAGTGCAGTGCTTTGATTCAAAGCAGGCTACCTTTGAAACTCAAGGATTCATGTAATTTTTCAATTCCATGCATGATTAGTGGTAACAACTTTGATAAAGCTTTCTGTGATATAGGGACTAGTGTAAATCTTATTTTTCTTTCTGTTTGTAAAAAGTTGGACCGAGGTGAATTGAAATTTACAACAATGGCTCTGTAGTTTATTGATCGTTCTATTCGATACCCTCTAGGCATCTTGGAAGATGTACCAGTAAAGGTAGGAAATTTTGTGGTTCCCGCTGACTTTGTTGTTTTGGAAATGGACGAGGATCCTTGGATCCTCATTATCTTAGGAAAACCTTTCTTAGCTACCACAGGAGTTGTAATCGATGTGAAGAACTATAAACTTTCTCTAGTAGTTGATAATGATAAGATTAAATTTGATTTGTTTAAAACTGTCAAACAACCCTTTGCTCAGGATGTCTGTTGCAGATTGATCGTATACAATAGGTGACAAAGGAGGAGATGCTCTAATACGCATCAGATGACCCTATGGACATACGCTTAACTGAAGGAGACTTAGCAGATGAAGACAGTGAAGCTTGCGGATATGCCTACCTCTTGGAGAAGAATTCATACCTCCCTTCCATGCAAATAAAAACTGAGGAGCTAAACCTTGAACAACAATCAATAGGAAGAGGTCTTGATCTGCCTCAGGTAGAACTTAAATCCCTTCTATCAATCCTCGTGTATGAATATCTTGGTTCCAATTCTTCTTATCTTGTTATTGTAAATGTAAACTTGGATTCGGTTGAAACTGATAAATTACTTAGGGTACTCAAGTTGCATAGGAAGGTCATAAAATATATTGTAGATGACATAAAATGGATTAGTCCCTCGGTGTGCATGTATAGGATCTTACTTGAAAATGATTATAAATCTTCAATTGAGCACCATAGGAGGCTAAACCCTAATATAAAGGAGGTGGTTAAGAAAGAAGTCTTGAAATTGTTAAATACAGGGGTGATCTATCCTATCTCTGATAGTGAGTAGGTAAGTCTTGTACAAGTTGTACCTAAGAAGGGGGGAATGACCATGGTAAAAAATTCTAACAATAAACTAATATTCACTAGAATAGTTATTGGTTGGCAGGTGTATATTGACTATAGGAAATTGAACAAAGAAACTAGAAAAGACCATTTTCCACTCTCGTTTATTCACCAAATGCTAGAGAGTTTGGCCAAACATTCAAATTGTTGCTTTTTAGAACACTACATTTTTATGTCCTTATGGTATTTTTGTTTATAGAAGGATGCTCTTTGACCTTTGTAATGCACCTTGTATTTTTGCTTCTATCGGCGGTTCATAAAAGATTTTTCAAAAATTTATAAAACATTGATAAATTTGCTACCTAAAGATGTTGATTTTAATTTTGACGAGGTTTGCATGGATGCCTTTTGCAGGTTGAAAAAGACTTTGGTTTTCGCTCTGATAATGCAAACCCCCGATTGGACTTTACCTTTTGAAATCATATATGATGTGATTACGTGGTAGGAGTTGTGCTAGGGCAAAGAAAGGACCAGAAGGTGCATGCCATCGATTATGTCAGTAAAATCTGGGATGACGCGCAAGGGAATTATGCAACCATGGAGAAAGAGCTATTAGCGATTGTCTTTGCCTTTGATAAGTTCAGATCGTACCTCATGTGATCTCAGGTAATCATGTATACATATCATACAACTATTAGATATTTGCTAGCAAAAAGGAAGCTATGCCTTGACTCATCCGATGAATTTTTCTTCAATAAGAGTTTGATTTGGAGATAAAAGATAAACAAGGGATTGAAAATGTGGTAGCAGATCATCTATCAAAGTTGCACTAAGATGCACATATTAGCAGACAGGATGAGCTATCCATAGATGTTTTTTCCCCGATGAACACTTGCTAGTTATCAAGAAGATTGACGCTCCATAGTGTGCAGACTTTGCTAATTATCTTGCATCTGGAATTTTACTCCCAAATATTGGTTATCAATGGAAAAAAAGTTTTTTGCCAACTTTAAACATTATATTTGGGACAAACTTTTCCTCTTCAAAAAATGTGCGATGCTGTCGATAGGAGATGTATACTAGAGGAGGAGATTGAAGATATATTCCATCATTGTCACTTCTCATCCTATAGTGGTCATCCAAGCACTACAAGACAGTCGTGATGGTTATACAAGCAAGTGTTTTATTGATTGCACATATTCAGGGATGCCCGAGAGTATGTATTAGCTTGTGATTACTGTTAGTGGATGAGAAATATCTCAAGAAGACATGAAATACCTTTGAATTCAATCCTAGAAGGTGAACTTTTCAACATTTGGAGAATCAATTATATGAGATCATTTCCAACATCCTATAACTCATCTATATTTCGGTGGC
>JBAMHZ010432043.1:0-10742 GCA_037177395.1 Alpinia galanga | reverse complement strand
AAAAAACCCATTTATTACAGCATCACCTCTAATAAATTTAAATTGAACAACCACCGAGCCTTATCCCAATAGGTAAGATCGACTATACAGATCCTTTTATGTCATTATGCTCTATCTCCTACTATATCATCATTTATACTACAACAATAATCAAATTTTATCCTATTTGATGGGGTCGGTTATATGGATCATTTTGCGTCATTGGATTCTATTCACTGTACCATTATTTATATTTAAATAAATGTTATTTTATTTTATCGTTGCTAATCAAGTCTTCTTTGGTCTTCTTCTTTCTCATTTGATATGCATATTTATCATAGTTTCACATTATCTAACTGGAACTTTTATTGGTGGTCTAAGTAGTACCATCTTAAACATATCTCTGGAAGTTTTCACTGATAGGCATAATCCCGACTTTCTCTTTAATATTCTCATTTATTATCTTGTCCATCTCCGTAAGCATATCCACCTTAATATCCTTATATCTATGACTCTCATCTTCTACTTATGTGCTCGAGATATAACTTAACATTCAACTCCATGTAATATAGCAGACCTAACTGCTGTTTTATATAATTTTTCTTTATATTTTAGAGGTATTTTACGATCACAAAGAACACCTGACACTCTTCTTTCATTTTAATCATCATGCTTGTATTATCTATAACACCTCTCTCAATTTCTCCATCCTTTTACAAAAATGATCTTAAATACTATAATTCTCAGTTATAAACAACTTGCCATTTTCTATTTTAATAATTATTTCATTACGTCTAATATTGCTAAATTTACATTTTATATATTCTGTCTTTATTTTACTGAGCCTAAAACTTTTCATTTGGAGCGTTTTCCATCAAGATTTGAGTTTAACATTCATTTCTTCCCGTGTCTAATCTACCAAAATAATATCATATACAAAAAATATGCACTATTGTATTGTGTCTTGGATGTTCTCAGTGAGTTCATCCATGATTAATGTAAAAAAATAGAAACTTATAATTGTCCTTGATATAACTTTACCTTTATGGGAAATATTTAGGGTTAATCCATTTAGAGTCTTTACTCGTCATTACATCCTCGTATATATCTTGAATTATTTCAATATACTCTATGCTTACACTTTTCTTTTATCGAATTCATGTAATTTCTCTTGGAACTCTATCATAAGTTTTTTCAAGGTCAACGAATATCATGTGTAAGTTTTCCGATACTTTTCAATTAGTTGTCTAAGAAAATATATAGCTCTGTTGTCAACCTTCCAAACATGAATCTAAATTGATTTTCGGTCATCGTATTCTCCTTCCTTAATCTTTTTTTTATTACTCTTTCAAAATTTGATGGTATGACTCATTAGTTTAATACGCATATAATTTGCATAATTTAATTTAATAAATTCAAACGTGTTAAAAATTTCTACTTTAAATATTTATTTTATTTATCTTTTTCAACTTTCAATTCTATTTTCTTAGAGACTAAAAAGGTTTTAGAAAATTTTCCTAATCAAACAAGGCCTAAAGTATATCATCTCATTGAATGCATTGGTCCTATTTAGCATCAGCATGATGTCTTATTTCAAAAGCACGACAAAAGTATAGAATGAAGAGTATTGAAATTGCAACAATATCTGGGGTTTGCATTCTGACATACTAATTTCAGAAAAACAAAATCAAACAATACCTTAAAATGATTTCAATTCAACTGCCGTTTCAATATGATTTGAGAAGATCAATTAAGAGAGAATGGAGAAAATTAATGACAATGAGGATATATTTGATATTCAAGTGTTTTGCTTCTACACTATTGAATGTTTCTGCCTCAAGTTTCTTGTTTTCTGCTAATTTTCCAACTTAGTGGATTTTGTGTGTTTAATAAGTCTTTGGGAATATTCATTCTATATGCTCCTAAAAAAATTGTTTCAATTGGTTACTAGGTTGTGTTCCTGATATGGCATATTTACTGCATTTGTTTCAACATCAAAACAGAGGAATGGGTAAATTCTCTCCAATTTCAGAGTGCTTTCCTTCCGATGAGTAACTTTGCTCAGCCTAACTGAGGCAAATCTAATGTAGATTAATTGGAAGAGATATCCTGAATTCCAACTTATGATTGAACCTCAACCAGGTTCTCCTATATACTCTTATTTTTGTTTATCTCATAAATAACTTGCTGATAAATTTGTTTGCTAGTTGATAATTCAGTTCTTTTATCATTTCTTAGGAAGTCCTTTTGGGGAGACCAGGTTCACTAATCCATATGATAAGGGTGTGCTTGGTAACATTCTAGACTTCATAAAATCAAAGAGTTAGGACATCTGGAATTATCTGCCTTCCTTAATCTACTACGTTGTTATTTTGTGGGAAAGTCTTCCTGGTATCCATTGCTACTGCTTGAGTTGCACTGGCAAGATATTAATCTCCAGGTTAAAAGGTTATCGTTAAGATTCATTGCAATGACCAAATGCAGAGTCGCCCTCCCATCGTCAACTACTTGTCCTGCTAGGGGCTCAAATGGCACAGTGAGAATTTTGTTCCATACTCAAATTTGTGATGATTTTATTGATACATAAATTTCTAGAAAGATGTGGATATGCAAGTGTTTATCTGTGTAAGCATCATGGCAAATTCAGTATTAGTAACGTATTTACCATCCAACCTCTATGTTTCAGTTATTTCTATTTGATCTACAAGAGACCTTTTCTCCCTTTGATGTTTATGACTGAAGTCAATTCCATCATATTTCCTGTTCCAAAGGTTTCTCACTGGATGTGCCCAGTGTTGTAATGTTTCAAAGATTTCTGTGGAATATTTCTCAGGTTCATGGCAAGGGAGAAAATTCATTATGCTGAAAGATCTAATTCTTTTGCTTATGTATCTCTGAGGTGCATAGATGAAGTTTGATTATTGTTGTTGCTGTGATCTTGTTTTCCTATCTAATTTTTTTGTTTATGTTGAAAGGTATTTTCTAAACGGCATGAATTCTAGAAAATCTAATTAAGAATTCAATATAGGAAATACATGATGATCTAGTTTCATCGAAATCATGGTAAAAATATATTAATGCATGAATTGAAAGACAAGGAACCTGATTGAAGAGTTATCCTCATTTTTAACGTCGTCCAATTAGAATCGGAATAATTCTTGTAGAAGAAGAAACAACGAAAGAAAAAGATTGGTCTTCTAAGAGAATTAGGGTGACGACGTCGTAATATTTCTTGTTAATGGGAATAAAAAATTAGATTAAAAGGAACACTTAAATCCTTGGGGACCAACCTATATTTATAGAGCACATTCATCATTAGCCTATAGATAATGATGGATGAAGTTAATGAGTTTTACACATATGAGATCCATATTCCATAATCCGATACCCAATAATCTTAAGTTAAATCACTTAATGAGTTTCAGTATTGTGGGTCTTAAATCGCATGTTAATCTACCTTAAAGAATATTAAAATCCAACATATGTATCTCTGAGGTGCATAGAAGCATATCCTCAGATGGAGCTAATATGGTGAGTCATCTATCAACCCGAAACATGTCGACTTAAAAAGACCATTGAATTTGAATCGAGTTTAGTTGAAACTGTCGACGATTATTGCTGTGTTGGTCAATCTATTGAATTTGTACTCAGATGGATCGAACTCCTATCAACACTAGAAAGAGAACAAGCAGCTTCATGCTTTCTATTTGTTTTTCTGGAGCTACAAGGGAAATTATAATATTGTAAATACCGTGGTAAGTGAGTATATATGCTTGTTTTTCCTTTTTTTTCTTCTTGTTTTTGTTGTTGTTGTCAAAAGTCATTAAAAGATTCTTATGCGTTCTTTAAAGCGAAAGGGGGAAGTGAATGAATTGGAATACTAAGGCATCACATCAATTAAGAATAGGAATAGGATGCCACCAACATGTGGCTCTTGAGATACTCAAACTATTGTGCAAAAGTTGATTCGTTCGCCCTTAGTGTCCCTGTCAATCGGTCCCTCAGTCAATATGGAAGAGGTAAATCACGAGGAGTATTTTGTGCCCAACCAAGGGTTAACGCGATAGGAAGGTAGGTATCCCAAAAAGGCTTGTAGCTCTCGGAAATTGATCATTATTTTATTGTGTAACTCTGCTACCGTATTAGCCACGAGGTTCTCTCGTGGAGACAAGATTGTTTCCTTAATAATTTATTTGAATTAGTATTGATCTTATTATAATTATACTAAAATATATGAATATACCATGTGCATGAGAGTGGGGAAACTGAAATTAAACAAAAAAAAGAACAATTTTAGTTGAGTGTTTTTTCTTTGTTTTTAGTCAAATCCAAATCCTCGATAAATAATTTATTTACAAAATATAATTTTTAAATAAAAATATAACTTTGAGCATCTAGTTTTATACTCTTTACAAATACAAATTCGTTCTAGCTTGTCATTTGAAGTTGATTTAATACCTTAAGCAACTTTGAGTTAAAAAGCGAAAGTTAAGCTTGTCGTTTTAAAAATTTTGAAAGCGAAAAATTTAACATTAGAAGACAAAACAGTGGCATTTTCGTCTATGTAAACAAAATTTAATGACAAAAAAAAAAGATTTTTTATTTTATAGAAAATAAAATATATCGATAATTGCTTGGGTCACTCAAGGACAACTGATGGTGGCATTTAACCTGTCCGATGTTTCATGCCCATCCTTCCACCTTCGTAGAACTTTCTAATTTGTCTTCCTCCCAACTCTCAACGAAAGTATTCATATGAATAGGGCCACCTTTAAGTTATTTTAAAATACCTAACACTTTGATCTTTCAAAATATTAAATTTATATTTGAAACAGCCTTACAATTAGAAAACGACATTCGGATAATTAATTTTCTATAGTAAAAATATTATTTTTCTTAATAAAAAATTGCGGCCACATTGAAAAGTAGGAGTAGGAGAACTAACATAGCATTTGGCAAATGGATTGGTTGCCCAAAATTTGACCTTGAAATTAAGGGCTAGATTTTAGTGTTTGACTCGGTTGATCAAGATATGTCATCAAATCTTATTGACTAGTCTTAGCCCCATCAAGTGATTTGGTTTTTTTTTCCAACCATGTTGAATAAGCATCTTATCACTTTCAGAATAAAATAATGACTAAAATTTATATTTTAATGGGATGAATATTTTAGAGATCGATCTTTAAATATACGCGTTTAAAATTTTTTTAATACCTCTAAGTTTAAATACATGATAGTAATAATAAAAAAGAAGAAGAAAATATGGACTTTATCCCTAATTGATGATACCAATCAAATACTTTATAAAAATATTGCAATTTATTCTACTCCACTTTCACTTGCATTGATCTGGAATTTTATTGAAAATTTGAATAGAAAAGAGACCATGGATGAATAAAAGAGAGACTCATATATGGAATTTAGTTTAACATTAAAAGTTGAGGAGCAATTTTGGTTGATTTATGTTAAATCATAATGTTTATAGTTGTGAATATATATGGATAAAAAGTTCTCTCTCACATCAATCAGAGACCTTACATTTCATTCACAGCCTCTCAACTTAGCCGACTATCTTTGATATTGCTAGCTATTACTGTGTCTTTTGATCTGATAAGGTTTGAGGGAGCAGGACTTAGGGTTGAGTCAAGGAATTAAATCAAAAGAGCTAACAGGACTTCGATAGAAGACCAAGCCAGTCGGGATGTCAAACGGCTTGACCGGGAACAGAGGTTGAGTGGAAGTCGAATGGCTCGACCAGGAGATGAGGCCGAACAGGAATTAAATGGCTCGGTCGGGAGCAGAGGCCGAGTGGATGTTAAACGGCTCGGCTGGAAGCAGAAGCCGAGTTGATGTCGAACGGCTCGATTAGGAGATGAGGCCGAACAGGAATTAAGCGGCTCGGCTAAGAGATAAGACCGAGTGACAGTCGAATGACTCGGCTGGGAGGAGATGTTCAACTAGAGAATGGATGTATCTTGAAACGGCTCGACAGAGGTGTACATTTTTTGTTTGCTGTACAGCGAGATCATTCAGAAGATCATTCCCATTTTAGACAAGTGTGTACATTTTTTACGGGAGCCCCATACGGGGGCATCCTCCCAGGCACCCTAGGTAACCAAAAATGGAATATGTTTCATAAGAACTAAGAGCTATGCCCCTAACGGTTTGACAGCTTGCTTCCTACCACTTAACATTCTTTCGTGGGTGGCGTACGGAAGATGCTCCCCATCTCATATAAAGAGGTCGTTGGAGGTAAGAAAAAGAAATCAAACATTTGTAAGCACTACTATTTTTCTCCTTCTTTACACATTTTCTTTTTCGCTCTTTTCCTCTCCATCAACAAGCTTTAACTTAGACATCAGAGGGCTGTTAGTCGGGACACCGGCGGCCGTCTGACCTGTGTTAATTTTGACAGGAGAAGAAGACCGAGAATCTTTACTATTATTGCTTGGAGAGAACCCATCCTCTCAATATCTTCGAGGATAAAAAATCCAAACAACATCAATCTTCTAGTTCGGAAGTTTGTCAACCTTAGTAGACAGACTCTGTTAATCTAACAGACTCAGTAGCCTGTCGGAATTTCAAACGAATTTGCAGGTAGACATTGCAAAGCGGAATGATCAACCCACTTTTTTCAGAGAGAAATGGAGGGGAAATTGGAAGGAAAAAAGTAAAGTAGCAAGGCATGCTTCCAACTATCAGGTCACTTCGTTTCATATATATTTAAAATATAGCAGCACAAGCTTTATTGCAGACAACGATTAACAGTACAGATTCTGAAGCCACACGGTCAGAAAACAACAACAAGGAGTAATATCGACATAAAGCGCAGGAATCAAACAGCAATCGTCTCGTCTCTCTTATTTTGAACTAACAAGTTGTTCGCTGAAGTCCCAAAGCTTCTTTGCTAATGCCGCATCCCTGGCCATTTTGCTCGGCTTCTCCTCGTTGCAGTCGGCGAAGTACTTCCCACTCACGCCCTTCAGCTTTGGATGCACTGCTACATAACATGGGGTTGCTGCTCCCTGTAATTGTGAAGATGCAGAGTGTTGGTGCTCAACCGTTGTGGGAACAAATTCTAGCGAGTATACAAGGTTATTCACACACCTGAGGTATGTCCTTCCACAGGCAGTATGTGACAGTTCTCAACACCGCTGAAAGCAAAAGCAAAAGCAAAAGCAAATTTGAAATCTGAGTTCAAATAGAATCATCATGGAGTAGATCGGCAATGAATTTGAAGGTTTAAGTAGCATACTCATGAAGACGGGAGCATATTGTCCCAAGTTTGTCCTAACCAGACCAGGATGAACAGAATTTGCTGTGACCTTTGCACCTTCTGCCTGTTAACCATGAATTTTTATTCTTTCAGATAAATTTTTCTTTCTTTTTAGGAACAACATCTGTTCTAGACCATTATAAGTACCTTTAAGCGCCGCGCGAGCTCATTGGAGTGCAAGATGTTTGCCAATTTGGACTGCCCATACGCAAAAATATCATTGTATCTGGAAATTAAACCAGATGGAAAGCGTCAATTGATCGAATGGAGAAAAAAAAAATCTTGTAGTCATGAAAATCCATATGCCTAACCCCTAGTTATTACTTACTCCTTCTTGTCATTGAGTTTATCGAACTTGATTCCTTCACTATAAGGTCCAATATGAGCTACCGAGGATAGATTCACGATGCGGCCTTCAATCCCCGTCGTCGCTGCTGTGGTTTTCATTTTCTCGAGTAGAAGATTTGTCAACAAAAAGTGACCTGAAATTAGAAGAACCATGTTAAACTCAAAATCCTGATGAATATTTGGGAGGAAGAAAAGCTGATCTGGGAAGCGTGAAGAACCACACCAAGATGATTAGTAGCAAACTGCAGCTCCACACCATCCTCAGAGAGTTGGAACGGGCAGTACATGATACCAGCGTTGTTACTGAAAACAAATTGAATATGTGAGATTTGGCCCAAAAAGATTGACAGGACATGTAACGCAGAGCAGGAGATCCATGTAGCTACGTACATCAAGACATTGAGAGGCAGATTCATTTTAAGGAATTTGTCGGCGAAGGCTCTGACAGATCTGAGTGAGCTAACATCAATCTGTATGATGTCAATTTTAACAGATGCGATGATGAACTTTTGAATGTTTTGTTTCGTCTTGTTGGCAGCTTCCAAGTTCCTTGCGCCAATGATGACATGGGCTCCTCTGAAGGCCAACACCCTCGCAGTCTCGGCTCCAAGACCACTGCTTCCACCTGGATTTCAAGAAGAATCTCATAAATGCCACTGTACCATGGAAGTACAAAAGTTGGTCGACCTAAATTTCTTGGCAAACTGAAGTTTATGTTCGAGATGGTATTTTGTGCATCAAGATCAAATTTTATTTTTCCGGCGACAAGATCTGGTGTGAAAAAACTCAGAGCTCTGCGGCAAACAGAAGATTTTCACAAAATATATCGGTTTAAACTAGTGATCATTTCTCATGACCAACTCCTCCAGATATAGGGACGGAATGCGGAAGCTTAAGAAAAGATAACCGAGAGGGCGGAGGGCAAACCAGTGATGATGACGGTGAGACGGGAGGCATCGATGCCTCGGGTGACCTCCTCGGCGGTGGAGCTGGATCCGAAACCGCTGGGGCCTTTAATGCCGGTTGCTTCCCTGAAGTAACCCATGGCTTGGGGTCGGCGTAGCTTCGAACAAAGAAGAGAAACAGAAAGAAGGGAAGAGGCGAGCGTACAAGTAGAGGATGAGATGTGAAGCGAGGAAGTGTCGGAAGAAACGCGGAAGTTGTTGAAACATCGTATTTCTTCCTCTATAATTTCCTATTTTAATCCTCATAGTTTAGAATATTAATTAGTTAGTTTTATAACTCACAAAAATAAAATAAATAGTCTCCCTTTTTAATAGCAATTCACACTTTACATAATAATTCATTCTCACACTTTAAAGTTATCGAAAAAGGTTTTTTTTTTAAATTTTTTATTTGCACTCTCTTTATTTTCCTCCTATCATCACTTAATTTGATCATTTGGTATTTTTGCTGTAAGCATCTTTAATTAAAGAATATTATATTTCTTATTATAAAATGAGATTTTCTGGAATAAATCTATGATAATCCAGCCATTTAAATTTAACCGGTTGAATACAACCTCAACTGGTGGTTGGTAATTTATGTTAATTATTGATTCCATAATATTTTTTATATCACAAATTATTGATTTGCAAATATATTATAATATTTTTAAAAAATTATTATTATTACTATTTATTGTTTGACTAATTGACACCGGGTACCACGTGAAGAGATGCGTCCAAGCTCTCCCTTGCAGAAGACGATAAACGCTGTCACATTGAAATTGACTTCCTAGGGACTAGGGGTCTCAATTTTCTTTCGCTCGAAGATTATATAAATTAATAAATGCATTATATGTGCTAGCGCGGTTTCATTTTTTTACCGAAATAAATTTGATTTTAAATTTTAAAAAAAAATTAAACAGATGATGCACAGCCCAACGTGAGTCAATAGTTTATCTTTTTTTAACGGAGTACATTTTTAATATAGGATCTATTTTACTGACTGTGTCGTCGAACTTAGTTGGGAGTTTTATTTAAGGATTATTTAGTGTTTTGTTAGAGATTTGTGAGATCATACTGATCATTAATCAGGCTAAAAGCTTAGAGTTGCTTTTCATTATTTACCTCTTTCCCTTTAGATATGGTGCAATAATAGAATATTCACATGGTTTATTAGAATTCTCTAATTGAAATCCTAGCTACAACAATATATTTATAATATTTTTTTTTTTAAATGAGACGTTGGATCCTAAAAAGTTTGGATTATTAGTTTGTCCATTGTGAATTATTTTTCAATTTATTTGGATAGTTAATGAGAAATTTTTATTGGGTCCTTCTCAATATCTAATGCCAATTAAAAATAAATAAATGTATTATTTATATACTTAAATTAAAAATATATATGAAATGTGCATTTAATTTTATATTAATTTTCTAAAATATTTTTTTTATATTTTACCAAAGATTATATTAAATATATGTTTTAAGTTTTTTTTTAAAAAAATTAAACTAAATTCAAATGTGTGATTTGATGGGTTATTGTCAATAAATGCTGCCACCTTGAAATAGACCTTTGGAAGCATGAGGCGGAATTAGATGCTCCTTGTCGGATGCTTCCACGACGATAATATTTATGATGAATCTACCGTAACCTAAAATATGTGGGTGGCAATTATATATATATATATATATATTTGTGTTAGACTTAGTTAAGTTTTAATATTTAATAATATATATTTGATAATATAATTTTAATTATATATATCTTGAGAGGTTGTTGGTAAAGTCTAAATATATTAACTTGGCAAAGGAAAAATCCAAGTATATGACTTAACATAAAGAAGTTCAAGTGGAGTGACTTGGTAAGAGAAAGTCCAATATGAAGTTGACAAGGAAAGTCCAAGTATAACTTGGCAAAGGAGAAGTCTAGTATGAAGTTGGCAAAGGAAAAGTTTAATATGAAGTTGGCAAAGAGAAAGTCCAAGTATAGATACTTGGTAAGGTAAAGTCAAAGAGTAGAGTCTTGGCAAGAGAAAATTTAAGAGTGTGACTCTTGACGCTTAGCATGACTAGGTCGATGGAAACATTTGAATGTTAGTGTAAGTAGGCGTGAGGCTGATGGAAGTGACTTGAAGGTTGAGGTCGAGTCTAATAAGAAGTCCCGAAAACATGACCTCTTGTAGCTTAGCATG
>JBAMHZ010432006.1:0-10744 GCA_037177395.1 Alpinia galanga | reverse complement strand
CTGTCTACCAAAATTAGGGGGGGAATCTTATTTTCTCAATTATTGAGATTTTGTAAGAATCTACAAAAAAAAAAAAAAAATTGCATTTAATGAATTCACGTGGTCTCTGAAGATTAAGTCCAGGTGGAGGCTTCTGTGTCACTTGAAAATGATATTGAGTGGATACATGCATCCAGCTGCTTCTGAACATGCTTCCAACTTTGTGGGAAAGCTAAATCCAAAAATTTCAGGCAACAGCAAACCAATTTTAATTTATTTCTGGAGATGTGTTTTTGGCAGAAATTTCACTTTAATAATTATTATCAATTTTATAAAAAAATGATTGAAATTCATCTGCACCTTCATCTTTTTAAATAATAATAATAATAATAATAATAATAATAATTTCACCAATTTCCCCATTGCAATGGAACTATACGAAAACTTAAGAGAGAGGGCTCATCTTATGGACCTGTGATAGGTAGAGATTTAACAGTTTGTGGGTCAGGTCGACCATGTGGGCTATGTTGGGCACGACCGTGTACGTCTCCCGCAACTAGTAACCTTGATCGTTAGGATTTGCGATGGTGAAGATACATCTATTGGTTTCGATTGTAAGTGGCTGTGGAAGTAATCACACTCTATTACCATCGTTCATTCAACTCATTTGGCTTGACCTCCTTGAATGTCTCTCTGCTCTCTCATTGTCATTCGCTAGCTCCTTTAGCTTATCCATATCGAACGCGTCTATGCATTCAATGTTCGTTACGAGAAATCATAGCTTCGAAATAAGAACCAAAACCTTTGGATGAAAATATTTGAAAGTTTAAGTTTTGGTTAGTTGGCAAGTCATACTTCTTAATCTATTTAAGATCCAAAACGTTTCTTAATATATTAAGATTGAAAACGTGGTCTTTATTTAGTCAAATTCTTAACTTGGAATTAAGGTTATCAAGTCAAATTAAAATTGTAAAAATAATTCTTAGTTGAATAGATTTTTAATCGATTCAATCGCCTAGAAATTAATCCTGAGAAGCTGATTTTGAATTGTGTTTAATCTCTTATTCCACGCCGTTAATGTTTAATTGAAATTGATGCTTTTACTTTGACAATTGAAGGAAATTTTGCTTCTTAATGCCATGAATTTTATATTCTATGTCTTTAATTCATGTAACATTTAATCTATAAATCATGCGTCAAAAGATTTATGTCATTAATTCACATGACAAAAATTTTAAAAATAAAAATGTATGAGCTCTTCTTTTAATATATGTGCATGATAAATTACAGTATTTGTTCATGTAAAACCAAGAAGTACCAAACATCTTAAGTTTAATAAATCTTTTAGAAGGATAGGACAAAGGTACAAACAAGCCTAACTCTCATATAAATTTATAAATTAGAATGAAACTCATTCCAACTAAAAAGGACTAATTGTTTGAAAAGAAATGCATTCCAATATAGATATAATATAATAAGCACAAGTTCAGAGCAAAAAATAGAAACACACATGTTTACTTGGGAGTGATGGTCAATCTATAACATTATACCATCTGTATATATACATTTTGGATCCAACAAGATTCACTTCAGATTATTTAGCAATACAGCCACTCTTGAAATTTACTAGCATGGATTTACAGCAGCATGTTGGATTTTTTTTTTCCCTACAACCAATGGCAATCAAAAAGAAAAAGAAAAAAATGCCACAGCATAGTGGATGACTCGGAGGTCATATGAGCAGAGTTCATGAAAACCAACTTTTCTCCTTTTTCACAGATTTGAGCTGCATTACCAGTTGCCCGCGCTGAGCTTCTACTTCGGCGTACTGAAGGCTCATATGAAGATACCGCTCTTTCATGTCTCTTAGCTCCAACTCTAACGAAGAGATTGTTTCTGAGTTGTCATTGATGACCTTCTTGAGAGCTTCAATGTCATTGGACTGATTCTGAGAGATGACCCTGCAAAGTTCATAGCAAGTGAGAACAACTTTATCAAATGGAAGGAAGAGGGAGGGAGGGCAATCAACCACCTCTTGTAGCTTGATTAATGTAATAGCTTGTAGCCCACAACTGCACAAGTTATATAAGTTGGAGATATATTTAAAAAGGCACTTTGGATATATGGATTTTGCTGTTTATATCACCAAGTCTAGATGAGAAATGAAACAAAATGATCAACGTGCATGATGATGAACAGCGTAATTCCTCGGATATATATTGTTAGGTTATGACTAAAACATTTAGCATTATAAAAAATTGAAAGTTTGGTATCCATGCCATGTAATATCTTTTAGTATTTTTTCTACAGACCCTTACAAAAACCAGTGCCAAGTCTACTATTGCTGAACTTTTAATTGTAGATACTTTATGTACCCGTTTCAACTTTAACTCAAGACAATTTATTTTGTTCTACCATCAATCCCATTCGATAAGTGCCCGACCAACCCACCAAGTGTCAGTACAAGTAACAACATTTGCTGGTATGCTATTCCTCTAAATTAACCAATCCTTATGTCTTTGTGTGAATAGTGAATATATGGCGGTGGCAGGTAAGCAAATATTTCCCATCATAAGGTCAAGATTCTCCCTCAACTTGTGTCACAGAGATGAACCATAGTAAGCACCCAGTGTGAGACACCTTCATTGCATGTTCAATTGGATAGCGGAGAGAAGACAGAGAGGAAAAGTTTAAAGTGTAGAATTTGGGGAAAGAAAAGTATTCTATTACTTATGAGATAACATTGCATGGGCATATATAGACTCATGATAAACCTCTTAACCCTAGAAGTATAAGGTGGGACAAAATCCACTAGAGCCTTTGAATAGATATGTTAAAAGTGAAGTTGGTGTTAGATTTGTTCAAACATCAAAACTTTGTGCTAGATTTAGTAATTAATCCTTCGAATAATATATTTATTACTTCCAACTACTTGGACAAAACAACTACTTTCTTTTATTAAGTAAAAGACCAATTTGGCTTCTCATATAACTGATCACCTTCACTCACATATTTTTCTTCTAGAATATTTTTTGATGGACACTAGCCTTGGTGCAGCTCTTTCAAATAGGAACTTCATCATGACAGTAGACAAGTATCATGGTTGTCCAGGATCCCAGGTATTGTATTTCATTAATTTTCTTTATGAGGATAGCAATCAGTAGGTAAGTAATAAACACTAAATCAAATAAAATCACAGCTAGAACATAAGATTATATATCGAGAAAGAGTTGCAAGACTGCTTGCCTTTCAAATTCCTCTTTGTACATGTTATTTCTCTCCAAAATCTCAGTTTGTCCTGTCCCAAGTGAAAGGGTATCTGAGTGGTGATCAACTTCATTGCTGCTGCACGTATCTTCAATATGGAAATTTGAAACTTTTTCATCCTAGCACATCCAAACAAATGAATCAACAAAATTAAGCTTGTTCACTAGATAGAGTTTTCTAAAGATAACAAACTAGATTATATACCAATGAGAAACTAAAACCATCATTACAACTAAACAACTGCTAGACATTTCTCATGCTCTATCCATATCAATTTCCGTGGTTCAAAAAAATCAGCCAGATATTTCTTATACTCACATCCATGCTAGAAGGTGAAATTTGGAATATTTAAATATGCTGTAGTATATGACTCATTATGCTACCCATAAACTAAGTTTATCATTTCCAAACCAAGGGTGAGCTAAGAAAGGAGCAATAGAAAGTTGCCACTTTTTCAATGTGGCAAAGTCCCTGTCATTAATTATGTCATCTTTTTATTACTACTAATTTTTTTATCAGGCTCAAACATGATAACATCAAACTAAAATATTGTCATGCAAAGTACCTATACTATCAAGGATATAAGTTACAACATTTTGAGTTATCTTAATCCTAACTTGACCTATATAACCGGTAGACCAGATGGGTTGGTGGTTCATAACATTGACATGTTTTAGTTTGTTCCTCTTAAGGTTGAATAAGTTTTAGAATTAAATCTTACCAGCACATTTGGTAAACCCAAATCTAAATCATAACATGGGTAGACAATCCGTACTTTAGTAATGGTGAACTAACAGGTCACCTTCAACAGGTTGGGTGTGATCGTGTGAGTTCAGAAAAAAATACTTTTTGGATTAAGATCCCTACACAACAAAATTAGGTTAAGCAAACTTTAGTAAAAACAATATTTTAGTTGACAAGTAAGATTTATGATAGAGTCCTTGTTTTCTTTTATTTTTTTCTTATTTTTTGATTGCAGCCCAGTTCTATCCCTGGCATTTCATTAATCAAACATTTTATCAGGACCAAGATGTTACCCAAAGGTTGTTTTACTGCACCTCTTTCAATTTTAGAGCATAACTGGACTACTGTATGACTCCATATGGATTGATCTGGCTTCTCAATGGATATAAGAATTTTCGAGAATTATACTAAAAGTTTTTCAGCTGAACAAAAAGCTGCATTAAAAACAAACTTATGATGTTAAGTACATGCAATGCGGTACCTGGCTATTCATTTCTTCATCCTGAGACAATCTTCTCAACATTTTAGTCTCCATTGATTGCACTTTCTTCATCAAATCCACATTCTCCTGCTCAAGATTTTGAAGCTTTCTTTGATACTCGCTGTTTATTCGCTTTACTCGATTAAGTTCATTCTTCAATTCCACTTCAAATGCACATGATGCTTCTTTTACTGATAGGTCATTTTCCATCCTCAAAAGTTTTTCTTGTAAGGCTATCCTACTGCGCCTATCATCTTCAGCATCACATAAATCCCTCTGCATGCTGGAAAGCTTTTCAGTCAAAGAAGATTTCTCTGATATCATATTTTCATGTTCTTCTGATAATGACTTCAATATCTCTTCTAGTTTTTGCTTTTCACAATTTGTTTCGTCAAGAGAGTTTTTAAGGTCCAACATTGTATCTTGAAGATGAGAGAATTTCTGCGACTGGACTTTTAACCAAGAAATTTCTTCCACTAATTGTTGTTTTTCATAGTCTGAAGCTTTATGCTTCAACTCTAAAATACTCACCATTTTTCTATTTTTCTCTTCACTAGATTTGACACCCTCCATCACTCGTTTCATATGCTCAATATCAGCCATTAACATTTCCTCGCTCTGTTTGGAAGCATTAAGCAAATCGACTAACCCTTGAATCTTATCCTTAGACTCTTTCTGCTGTTTTTGTAAATCAGCCTCATACAGCTTAGCTTTCGAACTCATTTCCTGCAGACTACATTCAAGCTTAGACTTATCTGATCGCAGAACTGAAGCTTCATGAACTGCATCTAGTGCTAGTTTTTCCTTTTCATCCTGACTTGATGTCATTTGTGCAGTAAGGTCAGCTATCTCTTTCTCAAAGTTCTTAACTTCAACTGTTTTCTCTTTTTCAATCTTATTCAACAAAATATGTGCCTTCCCTATTCTTTCTTCATGTTCCTTGAGATCTTGAAAAATTTGCTCAAGTTGTGAGAGTAGCACCTTCTCCTTGGATACAATTTCCTTTTGTAGCGAAGAAAGTTTCAATTCTAAAATATCAACTTGCTCGTGAAATTCAAGATTCTTGTTTCTTGTTTCATTCAATTCAACTTCAAGCTGTGTAATATGCTCATGCAACTCTGCTTTCTGTCGCTTCAGATCCACTGTTAGTTTCTGAAGAGAGTTGCAATCTTCAATGAGACTCTCAATTGTTGCTTGCAGTTTTGAATTTGATCTCCTTGAAACATCTGACTCTTCTTGTGCTGCTGATAACCGCTTTTGAGTCTCCAGTAGTTTTTCTTTAAGTTCTGATTTCTGCACTTCATTTTCACCCTCAAGTTTTTCAACTTCATACTTCAAAACTGCTAGAAGTGATCGGGTATCTTCTAGTTCCAATGTTTTGGATTCTTTATCATTTGTTATATATCTTAGTTGGGCTTCTAAGCCAGATACACGTTCAGACAAATTGATATTTTCTTGTTCAAACTCAGAGATTTGCAACTCTAGTTCATTTTTGCAACTTTCAAGTTCTGCTGTTTTTTTCTCAAGATTCTTATTAGCAGAAACATGAAATTCCATGCTACCAGTAAGCTCTTTTAAATCATTCTCCACATCTTCCAAAATTTTAGACATTTCATCATTTTGTTTCCTTTGAGATGCCAAATCTTTCTCCAGTTGATGTTTCTCTTTCTGAAGGCTTGAAATAAGCTGCTCAAACTCATGCAAATTTCTTGAAATATCATCCACTACATGACTCTTCTTCTGACTGAGAAGACCTGGACTCACAGGGGAAAAATTATAACCACCAGCATAATCATTATCTGCAGCATAATTATCCTTAGTAACATCTTGCATATCTGACAAGATGAATGGCTCAACTTTGTCAGACACTCTCATAGAAGCAGCATCAAAACCATCCAAGTCATTTTCAAGATTTAATTTAAGTTTTTGATGCAGATTGGACACTTCTAAGTTCTCCTTCGTTTCCTTGTGCATCTCACAGAACTTTGCCTCAAGGCCACTTGTTTTATCCTTATAATGTTGCAGTTCTATTGCAAGATCAGCGGAAGCAATTTCAAGGTCCTCGAATTTAGCTGACAATGTTGCAGTTGTCACTTCTTTCCTTTTAAGCTCATCCTCAAGTTCACAGATTCGAGATTTAAGGAAGACATTCTCATATTCACACTCATTAGTTGAAATTTGATAATGAGACCTTTCAGACCTAAAACCATGAGATGGGCCTCCTTTTTCAGCATCCTTGCTTAACTTCTTTAACTTGTATAACAAATCAAGGTTTTCTGAGGTTAGCTCAGCACAATCCCTCTCTAATTCCTGTACTTTGTTTCTGAGAGTCTCAACTTCCCTTCTAGTAGGTAGCATTTGCTCATCTCTTTCAGCCTTGTCATCCAAAGACTTACGACTCCTATCTTCTACCTCTTGTCCATCTGGACTGCTCCGTTGCGAAAGGTTAACTATCTCCAGTCTCTGCTTCTCTGTGATCTCTTCCAGTTCTTGAAGTATTTTGACAAGCTCAATATTTGATTCTTGGGTTTGTTTCAACTGTTGAGCTAACTTGGCATTGGATTCTTTCTGAAACTTCAACTCCTCCTCCAGTTCCTTTTGCACACTAAGAGACTTTTCATTCTTCAAATTACCAATATTTCTTTGTTCAGATAGTGACTCCTCTAATGCTGCTTTTAGTTGCTCAACTTCTAGCTTTAAAGAGTCATGTTCTGAGTTTGCAGCTGAAAGCTGTCTGTCCAGCTTTGCCTCATTCTTAGATTTTTCAGAAATTTCTTTCTTTAAACTCTGAATATCAAGTTTCAGTTGCCGAGAATGCTTTTCCCACATCTTAACCTCATCACGGAGTTCCTCTATCTCTTCAGCAGCTTCAAGAAGATCCTTTGAAGAATCAGAAGGCCTTAATGAAGGCATCCTCACTCCACTTCCAGAAGCTTGTGCAGCAGTATCTTCCCATTGATTAATATGAAGTGAGGAGCCTGAGGTCCTAGAGTTGAAAGAAGATTGATATGATCCTAGAGGTTCATCTCCAGCAACTGTGCCATAATTTACACTAGATGAATCTTGTCTTCCAATGTACTGCACCCCATTTGAGCTTTTTTTGGGAGAAAAGTATGTCCTGCCCAAGCTATCAACTGAATCAGAACTATGGTGTGAGCCTGACGCCGAGAAGGTTGTGTCCTGTAAGAAACATGTAAAATACTTGTTAAAATAAGCAAAGGCTGTATCCATTTGAAAGTGAAACAAACTCGGAAAAGGAAATATAACATTATCCTCAGTGAAGTACAATATATTCTCAAAGGATACAAATTCCAGGACCAACAGAAATAAAAAGGAAAGCATGAAAAAGGAAGCAAATGAATGTTCCTACTTGTTGAATAACTTATTTTAAGCACATTGGTTAACCACATTCATGATGAGTGAGCTAATATAGGGAATCCAACTCCCGAAGCACAATAGAAATAGTAGGAAAGCTGGTCAATATCATTATCTAACCCAATGAACTTTAGTCAATTGAAAAATGCAGCATAAGATTAGTTTTCAACTACAGCATAAAAATGGTGCACTAGTATATCACCCTATTTCCATGTTCGTCTGGGTAGGTCTTGCTCAGCTGATTGTTTGAAGAACCAATACTTCTATTGAATACATTATCAGATCCATCAGACTTGCTATCCAGCTCGTCATTATTATTCTGATCTTCAACATGAGAAGCTTTTTTCAAAGATTTCCCGACTCTGCATTATATATATCATTATGAATAACATCTAGTGATAGCACTGGATATCAAACAAATTGCCAATTTACCTGAATTTTGATTTTGAGGAAACACATTGAACCTTGACCTGCACAGGAAAATAGCAAATGTTGTCAATTGAACAAATTGAATTAAGTTATTTTGATACTGACACTTCCTATACGAAGCAAGAAGCCTGTGACTCAATTAGAAAACGTCATTCTTGAACACAAATGGGCAGTGTTCATATGAAAATTTATATTGGCATTTAAATAGAAAACAAGAGAAATTACAAAAAAAAGAAATGTTTCTTTGGATTAAGTACAGTTGTCTAAGTGACCCATCTTATCTTCTCCTTCGAGTTATATTTCTTTTGGTTTGAAACAAGAAATCCAGAAAAAGCCATCTATCCCAATTATATTGGTTGGCTGTGTCAATCTTATATGCCTAGTCAGCAGAGGGTTATAAATATAGAAAAATAGCCCAAACTACAAAGATCATTGCAAATATAGCCAATTTTGCATATTCACATAAAATATAATGCTCCACACAACTGTTTCCAATAAACAACATAATTTAGTCAAAGATGACCAATACATCCATGGATGGGTCTCATGTTGGAGCTGAACTGAAGGATATAACTGAGATGTTTGAAATTAAATTATATTTTCAGTAAAATTCACTGAATGAAAAATTAAATTTTGTCATTCTGAGACATAAGAGTTTTCTCCAGGATCTTAAGGGCGCAAGTCTTTGAAAATGCATCACTGACCATCTTGTCATCCAAGAAGTAGCTAAAATTTTAAATTATACACGATATTTTGCCAAGAAGAAATACTTTCTGAATAATATGTCAGTAAAAAAAGCAAGGCAATTCTTACAAAAATACTGCATTGGTTGAATTGCATTGAAAATTTCTATCAATTACACAAACCAAAAACTATCTTGCCTTATGGACTATGCTCTGGCTGATTTTTGTTTAAACTTTAAAATACTAATGGAAAAAAACAAAACATTGAAAACGTACATATATTTTATGGTGAGATTTACAACATTCTTTGTGTGAAACTCAGTTTACTTAAAATGCCACCTTCAATGAGGCAAACAGGAACACCTACTAAAAATTTAGCTAACCATTATTTGGTGATCCTTTTTGACATGAGATTATATATCCTGTGTTTATAATTTATGCGATTATCACTCTTGTCGATGATTAACAACAAATAAACTCATTTAAAGACACTAAACATTACTAGAATGTTCATTTGGTGTCTAGAAGCCTAAGAATCTTCATAGTTTCAGTTATGGAATGAAAATTAAATAAAGAGTAACATTACTTGTAAAGTTGTCCCAAAATCACAATTCTTCAAAGGAAGGAAGAGAGGGGCAGCATCGCCTGTGCTTATATAATCTGCTAGATTTAAGGTAACCTCACCAATGATCACAGACCTAGCAGAAGCCTGCACAAGAAATCCATTCTAACATACATAGTCATAACTTTTAACCAGCGTAAACTACTAATTTCAGCAAAAGAAGATTTTTATCTAATAATAACATATGAAATTGCATATAGAAACATAGTGATTTTTGTGTCAGACCGGTGAAACAACAATCTTAAAATGGCTTTCTTCAAGCTCTTTTGATGTATTATCTTGGGACACCCATATAGACTCTGCATCAGTCCACTGACAGTTCCCGCTTCTCACTGTAGCTTTGCTAGTTTTAGCAATTGTTTTTCCAGTCTCCACTGATACAATAGAAAGAAAAAGTCTGTCCCATCCTAGAGGAACCTGTACATAAAAATAAAATCAAACAGTTATTTTCCAATCCATTTAGTTTATATAGACGTATGTTCATACTATAAAATAAACAAGTGGTGCAAAATTCATATAAACACAGCAGAACAAGTGGTATGAAATTAGACAGCAGAGAAATCTAGCAGCGCTACAAGATGCTGATAAAATGGCCACCAGTCCAAATCTGAAAACTTTGGTGCTCTAATAATGAATTAGGATTCAGGATTCAGCAGGAACATTTAAAGGTCCTTTAGCTTTGTTTAGAAGACTCAAATGTCAATTGTTATGCTTTCCTTTGCCCCCACCGGCATAACCGAGTTGGTACTCGAGTGGTAGAGTTGCTGCAATGAGCAAGGGTCAATCTCTATTAGGGTTAATTCTCCTGGGAAATAAATGCCCTCCTACCTAGGAGGCCGCTCGGTCATCGTGATCTACTCCTCCCTAGGTGTTGTGGAGCCGGTCTAAAGGGGCGTTCTGGGTGAGCATTATCACCTTTTGCTGCAATTGTTATGCTTTCCTTGATTCATTCTTGAGAAATGAATTAAAGGGCATCAACATCCAGCCACTCTGTTCAACTTTGTTAAGTCAGTAATGCTGAAAAGCTTGCAGGTACCAGGGTGAGAATTACTGTTTAACTTTGTAGAATGCCGGCAAAAAGAATATGGATATTAAAGGTAAAGTACTACGGAGCCTTATGACCTATATGAAAGCCGCATGAGGACAAGCAAAACACTGGTCTGC
>JBAMHZ010431997.1:0-10746 GCA_037177395.1 Alpinia galanga | reverse complement strand
AAAAATATTAATAAATTAAAATGTATATTGATAATTATATTATGAATAAGAAAAATAGAATATTCTAATGAATATTTCTTTTTAGTGTGATATGGTGTGAGTGGGTTGGAGTTGAAATAGTATTTGGTATTAAAATTGCACTATTTTGGTGTCAAAACTACACCAAATTTGATGTTTATGGTTGGAGATGGTCCGAGTGACCTTAAGCTCCAAGGGACCATCGATAAGGTCGGAGCTTGTGGAGAACTTCCTTAAGCTGTTCTCTTCTGCTTGTCTGAGATAAGACTGTAAAATGAACTCAACAAGCACTGTGAAATCAGCACCTGCGGGTGCAGGGCAATGGTAAAACTCTCAGAGGAATAATATGAGAAACTGAATTTGAATTCAAAATGAGAGGTTAACTTCTAAATGTGCATAAGCTGCAGATTTATCGGGGAGGCGAACCACGGGGAAAGTCATCTCTTGAAAAATCCTCCAGGGCAACGAGATCAGACCAGATGCAGAAAAAAGTATCCCCTCGAGCTGTATCGGGATCCCTTGCTCAAGTACTCCGGCAGCATTCCCCATTCTCGATGGGTTCAGTCCCCGGAAAGAGGGGGATACGAGTAGCCAACTAGGGCCAAAATCAGTGCATAAAAGAGAGATTTTGGCAGAGATGTGTACTGGTTGAATGGCAGTAATTAAGATTCCAAAAGTGTGTTCAGATACAAATTCCAGTCTAAATTGTGCAAATTAATCACTAACCATTTTGCAGGCTGAGCTTGGGAATCGCCGCCAGCACCGTTGGAATGAAGGGAGCAACTGAAAAGCCTCCAAGGAAAACAGCCATCCATCCAACAATGGTGAATCCTCTGGTGCTCAGATATGCTAGAGCAAGTGGCGATCGGTTTGGCGCGAGAGGGCTAAAGCAGTCTTCGCTCAATCTCGCTGTCCGAAATTGGACGTGCAGATCGGAGTTCTTGAGGCGTAAAAGGAGGCGCGCGAGCAACCCACCTCTTTCAATTAAGGAATTCTAGATCGCATGTATGATCGTCTGAATCACGGAGAGGGAGGGATCGCCGGCGAAGAGGCGGAGCGAGGAGTAAGTTAGGGTTCGCGACGAAGATGTCATCTATCAATTTTTATCCTTTTTTTTTTTAATTTCATTTAATAATTAAATTATTTTTTAGCAAATGTAATTTAATGAAAAATTTAATATTGTTTAAGAAAATATCAAAATTTTAGGATTTTGATTTTTAAAAATTAATATCATAATCAATGTGATTAAAATCATATATTCTTTACATTTTCAAAACTCTGCTCTTTTATTTTATATTCCGATTTTAAAATTTTAAATCTCATAAATTCATGAATGAATTTCGGTCAAAATTATTGATGGTCTTAATTGGTTCTGATTGAATTTAATTTAAATCTAATAGATTTTTTATAGTGATTCTAAGTCTAACTGCACCTTAAAGTCTCATCTTTAAGGTATCCCCTTGCCTAGCCTTGCATAGTATAGTTTTAAAATGCAATCTCTCTTAATTGACATGTATTTGTAACTTCATACAGAAGGCACAATTAAGTTTGCATACCATATAAATATTCTATATATTTTTCTCTTCTATTCCATGCTAAATATTCATAATTTCAATTCCTTTATATTTATTAATAAGTTTTAATCAAAATTCATTGATAGACTTACTCAGCTGTTAATGAATTCAATCTAAGTTTTATAGATTTCTAAAGTGGCTCTGTGCGCAACTATGTTTCTAAACTCTCATTTTCAAAGTTTCTTTAATCTCACACAGTTTAATTCTAAAATTTAGCCTTCGTGTTAATTGACACATACCCATTACTTTATGTAGAATATTTAGAATCAAATTTGCTCACAATATATATATCTTTCTCTTTTACTCTATGTTAAGGATTCATAATTTTAACTTTTCCAACTTCGTCGATGAGTTTTGACAAAAAAATTCATCGATGACCTTAGCCAACTCTTATTGAACCTAATCAAATTCCTATAAATTTTTAAAGTCACCCTTTGTACAATTATGCCTTAAACTCTTTTTTTTTTTTTTTAGTTTTTCTAATCTTATGTCTGATTTTAAAATTCAACTTTCATATAAATTTACATGCATTAACAATTTGACATAAGAGACTTATATAAATTTTTCATAATTTTAATTCTTGAAGTTCATTGATTTAATCCGTTCTTATTATTATATTGATTTTTAAAAATTAGTAGTATAAAATTTTAGATTATGACAAAGGAATAATGTAGAAAATAAACTTATCATTTCGTAATTTTTAAAACAGAGTCCGTGTTTTGAGAAATATTAATAAATTATCAAAATAAATATATTTGCATCGACTCATCCTTTATAGTTAAGTCAAAATCATGACGTGGCCCCACATTTTGCGTGTGGGACCAAGCCACCAATTCCACCGGGGTGGGTATTTATAATGGAATTGATCGGCCAACGCTGGCGGTGCGAAGGAGTTCGAAGTTTTATTAGCCGCTCTCCAAACCCTTCCATTTTTCATCCACTCGATTTCATTGTTTTCTCAATCCGTTTTTTTTTTGCTTGCCTGAAATCTCGGCTTCGATTTCGGTTGCGGTATCGATTTCGATTTCCGTACGCGAGTTTGGTTTCGTTCAGGTTCCAACCCTCGTTGCGAATAGAGGAGGAGAAACGCATCGGAATCGAATATATCTCTCTCAGGTATCGGATCGCGTTCTTTGGCCTCTACGCACTGTCACAGAATTTGATGCGATTCCTCTGTTTTGATCTTTTCTCTGGCTATTTAACTTGAAGATCTGATGTTTTCTGATATTGGGTTCCGGGTTTGCCTTCTTGCGCTGCTGTAGGTCTGGTGATTTGCTTCTGATGAATCTCCATAAATCATTTTTTATTGACAATGTACTCGTTTGTAGGTTTTGGCTGCAAGATATATGTTTATGATTTTTTGTGTTATTGTAGATGGTAGAATTGGTGGTGTTAGTTGCATGATTTTATGTATTTATTTATTTATAGTTACGCCCATGAAGATGTTCGTTGGATTTCAAATGTTATAGTCTCTTTTCATGAATTTGATGGTTAGTTCTCATAAAATCTTAGTTTCTTTTTATCCTCGTAGGTTATCGGTACCGCTTGATGATCCTGTAAATTTCGTTGTGACACTAGGCAGAAAATCCATTTCTAAAGCCTTTAGGCTGTGTTGCCTTTTCTTCTGAGTATTTATGCATTTTGGTTGCCATGCACTTAAGTTGTGCTGAAATAGGCTAAATTAGTTTGCCTTTGCAGATTTTTCCATTCAAAACATTTCACTGATGGAGACAAACACAGATTCGAGCATGGTAACAGTTCTTGATTTCACCTAACTATGAATTTGTTTATTGGAATGCTTTTCATTCTAGCTTCACTGATTTTCCACTGAGAATTGATTTCCTAAGAATGGTACAAGGATAACTTGCCTGGGACTGTTTGTGCCATTTCTAGTAAGGTGACATTTTTCAGTTGTAGGACTAATCTTGATATCTTGATTCACAATTTAATAATTTTTTGTCCATTTTTTCTTGAGAAGATTAACTCTGATAAAGTAGTCTCATAGAGACTTGTTTGCTCTTTAGATACAGGAAGGCAATGGAGCCTTTCCAGGTGACAAAAAGATCGCTGTAGTTTTTGTGTTAGGTAAGAGCTCCTTGCTATTTTTCCTATATAATTTATTGAAAATTCTCAGAAAAAACACCTCTAAAATAAATAAGATACAGTATCATGATGATATGATCATGTGATACTTTCTAATGCTTACTTATAAGCATCTCTTTGTTTTTATACCCTTGTCATGAAATTTATAATTGAGGTTTTATGCTAATTAATTTGCGTAAATTCAATGACTAGATCCTCTATTGTCAGCTTCCTTTCCCTACTGGGTTATTCTTGCTTTGTTGTTTAACTTTTATGTAACAGGTGGTCCTGGCAGTGGAAAGGGCACACAATGTTCAAAAATTGTGGAAAAATTTGGGTTCACTCATCTTAGTGCTGGTGATCTTCTGCGAGCAGAAATAAAATCTGGCTCAGAAAATGGGTATGAGGCAATATCTTTCTTGTTTAAATGTTCTACATTCAGGTAGCATGCAGGTGTTGCTCGTTGATATTAATATATTCTCTTGCATCCCAGATCATTTAAATAGGATTATGTTGGCATAGCTTGGATTGATTTCTTAGTTCATACATCATGGTCTCTACGGTTGGACTTGAAAACATTCTTCCAAAATAACTGGATAGAAAACAATTTTGGGTGGCCAACTGGAGTTATTTCAACCTGATCTTACCTGAATGTAATGTAGGTACATGTGCTGTAGAAATACAACTTTTGCTTATGAGTGACCCATTTACATTAGGCAGATTTTTTGGAGGGTTTCATGCCCCTTGCTTTCAAAACGTCTAAATCACATATCGATCTATTATAACCCTGGTCTGGGGACTAAAGTCCTGTTATTCCAAATTATTTTGACTCTCTAAACTTGCTTGTTTTATAGAACAAATTATGCTAGAGGATTTGTGAGAAGAGAGATATAAGTAAAATTTCCATTGGGTTGAAATGAGCCATCAATTTGTTCTATCCAAAAAAAAAAAAAATTTATATCCATATCCCAAATTATGTTGTTTTGACTAGGAAGTTATACTAAAGGCTTCCTAAGAGTTTCAAGTGGAGCTATTATCCCAAATTTTCATCTGAGTATTGTTGTCTATAAAATGGGGTATCATAGTTTCTACTAGAGCTTGTTAGTTATTATTAACTCTTTTCCTCGAAGTCATACAAGTATGATATGTTCCTATAAATTACCATATTCCATCTCAACCTTTTGCTCTGTTGGTTGGAAGGTTTGTCTCATATATATCCTTTATACATTTTGCAGCACCTTGATCTCAAACATGATAAACGAAGGTAAAATTGTCCCATCTGAAATTACAGTTGAGCTTTTAAAAAAGGCTATCCTTGAGAGTGGAAACAACAAGTTCCTAATTGATGGATTTCCTCGAAATGAAGAGAACCGTGCTACTTTTGAAAATGTTGTAAGTCGATACTTTGCATATAGCTTCATGATCATCTCTCGGTTTCTTTGCCCTTATTTTTACCCTTCATTTTCTCTTTGTTATCACAGACAAAACTTGAGCCAGAATTTATACTTTTCTTTGATTGTTCAGAGGAAGAGATGGAACAGCGACTTTTAAGTCGCAACCAGGTTTAATCATTTGATCTCAATTTTTTTGCCTGTCACAGTTAATCTTATACTAATTTGCTGTATGATTCAGGGGAGAGATGATGATAACATTGAGACAATTAGGAAGCGTTTCAGAGTTTTTATTGAATCTAGTTTACCTGTGATTGAGTATTATGACCAGAAGGGCAAAGTTCGAAAGGTATCCATGACCTGTCCACTTCTGACAGTTGGTTGAAGTGCTTGTTTCCTACTATGTGTCTTTCAAAATTCCCATTTTCATTTTCAGTTCCTTTTGATTGGTATGGGTTATCATCTCATTCCCCATAATACACTAGTATTTCTTTTGACTAACCCATTTTGTTGACTTTTTTCTTGGTCAATATTGCTTGATCACCTTTTTGATCATTAGTTACTTTTAGTTTATCATTCCTCAATTTAATCAAACCATGTGAATATCTTATGTTTATAGCTATTTTTATAATTTTTTTCCATCATCAATTTGGACAAGCAATACCAAATATGTCTCCCTGAGAATATGTTGAGAACTGATGGTCTGAAGCATTTGCAGATTGATGCTATGAAGCCCATTGATGAAGTTTTTGAAGATGTGAAGGCCATTTTTGCAGCATTCCCTGCAAAAGTAAGATTTGGATATGGTTTGTCTCTATGTTTAAGATTCACCTACATGTTTTTCATGGATCCCAGAAAAACCAAGAGCCTACCAGATATATTAAAAACGTAAATAGCTAAAGATAGCCAATCCCTATTGCCCCTATAATACATTTTGGATTGGGAATTGATTAGTCACAATCAAGGAGTACATTAATCAACCTATGGGCAAAACAGCAGCATGAGGGCAGCAGGCGAATGAAAGATTATTAGTTGAATCACACTGTTCCTTCCATTCCATATTATCAATTCCAAGCATCAGAGGTTGCCCATGATCTTTCTTTGTGACTCAAGGCAAATACATAGATGATGACATTTTCTGATGCTCTCAGCAGCATAGCTAGATTCTAAAGGACCCTTGGAAAGTTGGCTGTCCAATAGATTGAGAACAAATGGTGAATCTTTAAAAATTGCCATCTCAGTGTGTCAATCCAATATACTTGTAGAGGTGTCATCTTAGTAGTGTTTTCACAAACAAACTTGTTCCTTGTGCCCTATACCTGTGTTATCAGCTCTGGTATGCATATCCAACGTAGATATGATCCAGGTGTTGGAGATCTCATATATGATAGTTCTTACATTTGTACAATCAGGGGGAAAGTGTCTGACTTGGAGTGTTGTATTGGACAAGGGTACTAGGGCAGATGAAGTGCCTAAGCACTGGTATCAGATGAATGCTCTAGTTTATACTCCAATAGTGATCATTGTCAATTATTTGGAACTTTAGCATATGCATGTTGCACCTTTTTGGCCAATTAATTTTAATAAAATGTTATGGCAATGTGATGATTGCTTACATACATTTGGGTATTCCTAATCTCACATAGCTTGGTAACTCATATATATGCTACTGGTTTATTTTAACTTGGCATACGTTTTCAGGATGAATAAAGCTGCCCTTCTGATTATAACAGACAAATATACTTTAGAAGGTAGCCCCTTTCCCTGAATGTTACCTCTTATGAACTGTATGATTGCATTATCCTTTATATATGATTTAAGGTATTTTGCACTCAATTCTCTCACTTTTGTACTGTTTTCCTATAAAATGGTCTTAAAATTACTGTAAAAGTCAACTTTTGGATTAGCTCAAGTTTTACTAATAACATCTGTTGCAATTTGTCACATTCTTGATGAAGGATAAGATATTTTGTTAGTCAAAACACCACAATAAAATGTATGTCCTTTTCAGACGTTTAAACTCTGTAGAAAAAAGCACTTTGATAGTATTTTCATGTGAGATTATTTTATGTAAATTGGAAGAGTGCATGTTGTGAACTTAAGAGAATGTTGATTATTCAAATATCTTTTTTTGGCGCTAATTACTGATATGATTACATATAAAGAATCAACTTTCTCTTTTGCTTAGGTGTGATTGAAATATCAATATCAGTTTTAAGATGAATAGTCATCGAAGTTTTGGTGTCAGTGGCAAACATCACCTTTCTAAGGGGTTTAGTCAGTACCTTGTTGACTTTTGTGCTGAGAGATGCTAGCTAGATGATACAGGAATCCAACATCTTCTAGACATATTGTATGAATTAGATTCCCGTGTAGATTAGTTTATCTCGTCTCATCTTGTCTTGCTACCTATAAGGTGTGAAATTAAATGTTGTACAATTATTTTTCCTCTTCCACTCCATTCCACTTCAATATGGCACCAGAGGGTTTCTTCCTCCCATCATCATTACCATCTTGTCAAATCTTTCCCCAAGCCTCTTCCAACACTGCCACAGTAACTATGGGTAGTGTACCTACTAAAGCACAATTCTTCTCTTGCAAGTTTCTTTCTTGATAAGCAGGAGACCTCACCTCTTCTCAGGATCTCTCTAGTCTCTCCTATAACTAGGATTAGAGATGCCTTACATTCAAAGCCCAAAAAATTGGCTCACCTAATTAAACACCTATTTGTTACCCTTGTGAATCAATCAAATCTATCAGCTTCTCTTTTGCTCAAAGCTGCCAATCACTCCTTTCAAGTGATAGTTGAATCAATCTCCCTGTGATTTGAAGACCTAATGTTAGGGATGCTTCATTGGTTCTAATTATATTCTATGTTAAAAAAATGTTTCTTTACATCAACTGCTTGCAAATGAAAACTTCATCTTATAATTTCTTCTCACTGTACAAAGGATATCTCATACAAGACATGGAAGTTTGCCTGTTATATGATATGCAAATAATATGGAACTTCACCGATTATACTTTTACACTTTGTTCTGCAAAAGAGATTTGACATTCTTTTAAGAAAAGAACTCTCATGTCTATAAGTTATGCTTTGACAATATGGTTGACATATGCAAGAGTGTTCATGCACCTTGGAAAGGAAAGGAAAATTTTGACTGCTTATCCTTTCATTACTAATTGTTTTCATAATTGAAAACAATAAAGAGAACTTAATTATTGCCTACTTTGCTACGTTGTGAGAATCATTCTTGTAGTGTTACATGAACTATGAAATCTATTGTTTCTGTTTTGGAAAATGTTCCATCCTGGGGAAGTTAATATCATTTTCCTGTAAAATAACCTAGAAATCAATTTAGTCTGCCAATTTTCCATACACATTGCTTGTATAAGCTCACTAAGATGAAGCTCATGTTGTAAGGAGCCCATGTACAGCTGACCTAGATGGCAATGAGTTTACATAAGGATGGAGCTAAGGATTATGTATATCAGTATTTGAGTTTAGAATTTTGGATAAGTCGTATGAATATGTAACATGCTAGAATATGAGTTGCATCATAGAAGAATTTGAAGGCACAAATAGAGAAAATTGGAGTTTGAAGATGAGGCTGTAAACAATTAAACTGATGTAGGAGAGCTATTCAGTTTTTTATTCTCTTAACCTTTTAATTGTCTGTATCAATGGATTCAATAAAAATAAACATTTAAGTTTTGTTAAAGGCATCAACTTGATTGACATATTATGCTACCTAATGCACTATGTAGAGTTTCAAGGGTCAACATACAACAAGAGCTCATTAAATTGCAAGGGGTTGGAAGGCAATACTCTGAACACTTAGGGTGCTTTTGGTTCATGGATTTTATTCATAACCTTAGTTATTTGCATGCAGTTATATTATTTCACCTTGTTTGGTTCTGTTTGGTTCAAGATAATCGGTGATTTTTAAGTAGTAAAGGATGTCTGCCACATCAACAGAGGGGTATATAATCTGGAATCTAATTACCTTGGAAGCATAAGGGTTAAAAAAAATTCTTCAAATTATCCTCCGATTTTTATGAGTGAACACCCAATTAATATTATCAAAGGCTAATACAGTAAAATATTAAACTAGGTTATAAATTAAAACTTCTAAACAAATAAGTTTTTATTGTATTACTTAAGATTGACCCATGCAACATAAGTTATATTTTATTCTTCATAACTTTAGTTATGTTAGTAATCACAAGATTATCCATGATAACTTGAGCTAAATGCACCCTTAGTGATTTTTTCTAACAAGTCTTGGGACATGGTTGGCTGGTTTTTGACCGTCAATCTGACTCAGGTGTTTAACTGTCATAGTGCCATGCGGATCTGATTAGGAATTTTCAACCTGATGCTCTGTGGGCCTGATCAGTTGCTCTATTCTTAGCAATCAGTATCAGAACGATACTACAATTCTAACAACAAAACGAAACTCTATCTTATCCTAACAATTTCACACTCTAATGTAAGTTCTCACTTCACTTGCAGCATTGCCTATTAACAAACTCTATTCGTTTTCTATTCCTGCTGCAGTCTGCAATATCCAACAGTAAACTGTGCTACTTGGTACATTACTCGTGAACTGTTATTCCTGTAGTACATCCACACATCGCTGCTGCTTTTGTCCAGCCTAATGATTCTTTAGCAATTACCTGTGCAGGTGTTGGAGCAACAAGCCTTTTTCAAATTCTTCAGCAAATTGGATGAGCTATGCAACAACTATACACAGTGTGGTCAGAGGACCGACTTAGTCTATCCTTGTGTTGCAGTATGACTTATATTTGGTAACCAAGAAGAGCAAGCTATTTGTTTTTGAAGAATTTTTTTGTCCTAGCTGCAGTATGAAGTAGTAAATATATTTTTTTTGACTCCATAATCCCGTTTTTGAGCTGTTTAATTGACTTGTATAAATGGGATCAGCGAGTTTTACGGTCTTAAATTTAGTAAGGTTAATGCATATCGGACCCTTTGTAATGTTAGATGATCATAGTAAACGAAAATATGAGTCTTAAGATTATTTTGATTAAAAAATGGAAACAAAAATGGTTTTAGATTAAATAATAATCAAATTATGCACCTTTCATTTTCTCTTTGTATATCTAAATAACTCTTAATTTTAAGAGAGCTATTTTTTTTCCTGGATTTTAAATTCTAGATTCTCTCAGATCTTTTGGCATAAATTTGTTCTATCAAATTTGTTTCTACTAGATAAGCATGAACAGTGAATTGCACAATCTCAAAAGGGAGAAGTGGCATAAGAAACAGATAGAGGGCTGCTACTGATGGAACATGCCTCTATTCCTCAAGTTTCATACTTTCTCCCAAACTGTAAGATGTGCTTCCACCATTCTTCTTGTCAAGGCAAGGTAAGTTGCAGAGTCGTGATTTTCTTGACGTTGAGAGATTGTGTGTTTGTCTGCTTCCTACAACATTGATGCACTTGGACTCCAGAAGGGTTGTTGATCTGACTGGAGTACACTCTGAAGTGTACATCTTGCAGGGGAAACGGGTTTTGCATTGGACTGTCCTTTCATTTATGTTAGGATATATTTGGTTGTCTGTAATTTACCTTGTAATGTAATCTAGATTATATTATAAGGTGAATTCTTTTGTTTGTTATAGTTTGAACATTATAATGTAATATAATCTGGAT
>JBAMHZ010431987.1:0-10748 GCA_037177395.1 Alpinia galanga | reverse complement strand
TCTAATACAAATAAATATTTTGAAGGTCGATTTGTGAGTATATATAAATTGTATTTTAATTATATCCAATAAATAAATCAAGAGAAATGAGGTGAATCGAGGTCTACTTATTATAAAAAATAAAATTAAAAGTAACATGCTACGGAATAAATAAAGGGTGATGTCATATGACATTAGTTAATCTTAGATTTTATAAAATCAAATGATACAATCTACATCTAATATACGATTAGTATAGAAATAAAAAGTTTGGGACCCTACCACAGGAACACAGTTGGCCATGAGCCTCCCACGTCTTGGTCGAATCGCGTGCCCAACTAGAACCACAAAATTTCACCCAACTCCTCAGCATAAAAAATTACACTCGCCGTTCCCTCCAATTCCCAAATGCACTCTTCCTTCGTCCTCTCTCGTCTCCCACCCGCCGTCCTTCCTTTATCACCTCGAGGTCAATCCATAAGGATGCCGCCCACAAGATGCTCTCCACGATCTCTTTTGTCCAATGGCACGCGCCTCTACTCGGAGCTGAAACCAGGTATTTGTTAGTCATCCTGCCACAATAGATTTCATTATGATCTCCTACTTTTGTGTTGATTTCCGTTTTCCAGCTTTTCATAGTCATAACCTAGCATCCGAACCAGAAAATATCTAGCAACTAGATCGTCTATTTCCATGTGTGTGGTACAGGACAGGCTTTCATGCTTATGGGAAATCCCAGAAATTTATGAACTCTTTGCTAAACCTAATCGGTCCTTTATTGAAGCTAGGAATGATGCAAAAAATTTTATATTGTTGGATGAAACAATTTGAATGTTTTTTCTAACAAAGTCTATTCTTTTCACTCGACGAATGTTTCGTTTATGAAGGCCAACTTTCAGCAGTTAAGGTCCCTCTCTTTCTTTTTTCTCTTTTTGGTGTGTGCACATGACAATGTGTCCTAGAAATTCACTAACTCTGTTTCAACTTTGCTAAGATGCTTATTATTTGAGATGATGATAAGCTAAAATTTTCCTTTTCAAGGAATGAATTGTGATAAAGAAAAACATGCTTATTCTACAAAGAAAAGGGTGAAAAGGAATATAGAAGTTGGTAGGGAGAGGCAGAAAGATGATGGTGGTTATCAAAATGTAAGATCCTTTTATATATCATTTCTTTGTGTATCCTTGTTAATAAATTCAAGATTTCTCTTATAAAGCTTTTGAATCTTGCATTGAGCTTTATTTCTGCCTTTAAGCAAGGATTTCTGATACGATACTTACACCAAATGTTTCTTTATTTTTCACGTGGAAGTATGCATTAAAGTTAGTCTAGTTCCTTTTGTGTCTCTCTTTCATTGGAAGTGAAAATAAAAATGGATGAGCTTCGACTTGCAGGTTGGTGCTGTTGCTGACATTGAAGATTTGACATATGATGAGGTCAACCTATCTACTAGCTCCAGTAAGGGCAATTTATCTACATATGCAATCTAATAGAACGAATGCATTTAAATATTAGAGTTTAAATCTTGATGTTCCTCCAACATAAATGAATGTGATCCTATTTTTGAACAAAAAGGGAACTACTCCAAGAATATCTCAATATTTTTGAGAATGAGGGTAACATGATAGTCTATCTGCAAAATTGGGTTGGACGGTATATAAAAAATTAGTCAACAGAACATTTTGTATGCAACATGAAAAAATTACTAAAATACAAGCTATCATATAATAATACATTTCTTGAGTAGCATGGACTCCAAGAACAGATCATTGCCATCCTCCAAAATAGAGAAAATTGTAGAGTATACTCATCCAATCTCCTTAAAAGAGATATAGCTCGATTCTTGTTGCTTTTTTTGGATTATGAGTGCTTCTGTTACCACTAGATGTGGTTGGGACTAGTTGAGGTCTTTTTAAAGGTTATAAATTAACTAAAATTAGAAATAAAATAAAAATAGGAAAGAAATACCACTTATCTAATATGACTTGATATCTTAGGAAACAAATTGTCTATGATTTGAACATATAAAATATTAATTAATAACTCAAATACCAAAAGCTAAAAATATACTAAATTATAATAAGTCAATTACCAAAATCAACTATAAATTTGAAATTATAATTAATATTAATTCCCAGTTTGTATTATTGTCCCCCACTATGAACTCAATTTCAAATGACTTGTGAGCATATTCAATTATGTTGTCCTTTCTGTAGAAAATAGAGAGATTTATTTATAGAAAGATTTGTTTTGATATTTTAGGTATTGTATTTATTACGTTCCTAATTTTAAGGAATAGTTGTTGTATAGCTCCTAGGATTGTGGATATATTTTTAAAATGTACAACCTATATATCCTAAAACATTTTGATACACTAGAGATTTAGAGGAAAAAATATTTTCTTTCTCTTTTGCTGTGTTTCTGCATTCTCGGTATTAGAGCTATAACCTATTCAAACCTAATTTGAAAATTGCCTTTCTGTAATGGCTCAAATTGCCATCCTGGAGCGATGACTGACATCTGTTTAACCTTATCGTTCTCTAGAGTTAATGTTAATGCAATCGTGCCCTTAGTGATTGGGATTAATCATGAGTTTTGATGCTTGGGTAAAGAATTTAAGTTAAATTTGAGTAAAGAGTTTAAGTTACGTTCATATTTGTATCTGATATGTTTATGAAGTTATGCAGGACTTGATTGAGATACACTTGTAGACTAAGCATGGCCAAGGTTGATGTTGACTTGATGGCTTGAGGTCTATTAGAGATTGGAGAACGATGATATTGCAAGATGAGGAATATTAGAGTACACTTAGTGCGTCAGAGGAACAAGTATCTTGAGAGGAAATCGACTTGTGGCAAAAGAGTTGAAAGGTAAAACTCTTAAGTGAATTAAGAGACTTATCCTTGGGAGAGGGTAATCTTTAAACTAGGTAAAAACTTGATCATTATAATGGTCGTAGTCAATTGAAGGTTGTTTATAGTTGACTGGTTGTTGAATCGACCAAAAAGTCGACTTACATGGTTCAACCAACAAATATAATGTTTTTGTACTCTAGTCAATTTTAGTCGATTAATAGTGATTGAGTTGTTGCCACATAATCTCGAGGTTATGAGTTTGAGTCATAAAAATAACGTCTTGCAATACAGGGTAAAATTGTGTACAATAGATTCTTCTTTGGGACCTCACATTGGCAGGAGCTTTGTGCATCAAGTTGCCCGTTTAATAGTGATTGAATTGACTAGGTAGTTGACTCAACTTCATCCACCAATGAGTAGAATGCTTGAATTGACTAGATAGTCGACTCAACTTCATCCACCAATGAATAGAATGCTTCTATTTGTGGTTTAGTCGATTGGATAGTCAATTGATTCGACATTAATTAACTAATGGTGAATTCCAATCGACTAATGACTATAAAAGAAAAGTTGTAGATAATTATTTATGTGACAAGGCATAACGAAAATAGTTTAATGACCTAAGGGCTACAATAAGACAATCCTGATGGTGGATTTTAGTTGACAGAGACAACCATTACTAGACTGGGAGTTATTTCGATCAAGAAAATTGTTAGTGAATGATGCGGACTAGGACCATCCCTGCCAGGTGGCAGAACCCGACAAGGGTAGGAGCTCGGTTGGACCTGAATCCCCAGCTCTCAACTCGGCCGCGTGTCTTAGCTCGGCTACGTGTCTTAGCTCGGTTGCGTGCCCCGGCCACATACTATAGCTAGGCCATGCCTCAGCTCGGCGTGTTCCCTCAACTCGGCCAGGCATATCTCGGCTTGGCCGCGTGTCTTAGCTCGGCTACGTGTCTTAGCTCGGCCGCGTGCCCCGACCGCATACTATAGCTAGGCCATGCTTCAGCTCGGTGCGTTCCCTCAGCCCGACCAGTCCGTACATACCTCAGATGTTTCGGTCTCAACTCGACCAGTCCGTACTAATAAACCCCTACCTCCCTTTTTTATGTATTACTTCTCGTTCTGTGCACATCATCCCTCATTATTGCCAATGCTACGGTAACTCCCGCTACGTCCCATCCTCATTGCCATACTTTAATTTTAACTAGGGATGGATCCCCATGCCTTTCTAGAAGATTAACTACAGCTATATAAAGGACCTCAAATACAGGCCAGACTCTCAACTTTACCTTTTAATCACTTTCTCACCGCTCTTGCTGACTTAATTTTCAGAGGGAATTTCGCCGGTGCACCACCGGCGCTCGCCCTCATCTAGTGTTACTTTGACAGGACCCGAGAGGAGCAGCGTGGACTCATCCTCGAAGGAGCATGGACTCGTACTCGACCTCTTGGCATCAACCCCCCGTTCCTCTGAACAATCCCATCCCCAGCTTAGTCAGACAAAACAGTGAACTAACAGGAATTCAATCGACTGATTGACAACAACATAATTGAATAGTAAAATGAAGTAGTTGGAGATGTTTGAAGCCTATAAAAAGGAACCAAGGAGACCATTTGAAGCTAATGTTCATTGCATATTATTGCATTCTCTTGAGATCTCTCGTGTACTCTTTGTCTTAATTTTCAAGTCTTCATTGTAACCATCTTGTAAAGAGAAGTGTAAGAGGTTTTTCCATTTTTTGAGGAAGTCCTAGAAGGAGAAAAGCGAATGGTGCTTTTGGGAATGACTCACTTATGAGTCATAAATTGTAAAGTAGGAACAAAGGTCCTAAACCACGTTACATCAAGGCGTTAGTGTTTGTTTCATTGCTTCTTTTCATTTCTGCTGCATACTTGTCTTAATTAACCTTACTTAGTCTTTCGCAAGTGTATACGTGTCAATTATAGGAATAATCACTATCCACCCTCTTTAGCTATCTGATCACCTATCACATTAGTCCATACAAGTGATATCAGACTAAGGACATTCTTGAAGGACTAACCTTTGACTAATAAATAGTCCAAGAAAAATTTTCAATTCCGAAGCTTGAGGGAAATTTTAGCTCATGAAAGAAGAAGATTACTCCCTACTTTAGAGGTGACATCAACATGGCAATAACCATAGAAATATTAAGGATTGAGATGGTCAGCTTAGGGGATAGGTAGCTGAATAGCGAACGTTCCTTCTATAAATTTTAGCATTTTGTTGTAATGATTAGTTCACTTAGTCAAATAAATGCATTGGAAATAAAATAAATAGATAACACAAATCGAACACCATAATTTAATGTGGTTAACAACTTCCCAAAGTTGTTACATCCACGATCTAGCTCATTGAATCAACCTCTATATTTTTCTCCTTGGTAAGGTGTTAGAGGTGGAGAAACATATTTTGAATTCTTCAATTTACAATAAGGAACAAATGAAACAAGAAGAAAATGACAATGAGCAAAGGAATACGCTTGAATCTTCCTCTTTTATAGCTGCTCAATCGGCTAATTATGGTTGTTGCCTAATGCCTTGCAATCAATTGGGTATAGTAGTTGTCAACGAATTAGACCATCATCACTCCATCAACAGCTAGCCAATCAGTTCTAGTCGACTACATCAGTTGACTCGAATACTCATAACTCCACCTTGATCTCGAAATCTCCTCATTTGGAATTTGGGGTTATCCTAGTTGATTGACCAAGTCCTATCAATCATCTGGCCTAGATAACCACAGACAAAGAACTTATTGTATTTGATCGTTGAGTACCCAGCACAACCTTTAGTCGGCTATATCAGTCTGTTAACCGATGCCTTTGAGTGATCATTTTAAAACCAAGTCTGCCTAAGTTGAGAATCTACCCTTGTCCTAGAATACATTCTGTTAACCCTCATCGCTCTTGGGTATATCTTAGTCTCGAAGCTCTCTCCCTTCGGTCCCATGTCCTTCAGATGTACTCAAGCCCACAACTTCTCTTCGTGTCATCCTTCATGCTTTTGTCTTGAAGTTTGCTTCACCTTTGCCTTCAAGTCTGCTCCCCTTGGCTCCACTTGGTTGCACCTTATCTTACGGTCCCTCAGATGCTTTATGCCATCCTTCATCGATCTCACATACCTCGAGCCATGTGATGTTTAACCAATTTGGCCACGCCAAGTCATCTCCATGTGTGTTCCACAAAGTCCTACAAGACTCAAATACACAAATCAAATTCGCTTACTCATGCATCAAAACCTTGTGGTTACACTTGCTTATTTAGGGTATGATTGACTAATAATCTCCCTTTTTTGATGTGTGACAATATGTTTAAATTAGGTGAAAACATAATAAAGTTTTGAAAACCTGAAGTAGGCTCCTCCTACACCTATGCTCCTTCTTATAGGAATTTTGAAATTTTAAATTGGTCATCAAGGTAAGAAATATAGATTTTCTAACTTAAACCTTACCCTTTCTCCCTCTTTGACATGACCAAAAATATTGCAACACAATGAACCTAAACACTTATAATGTGGTCTTAAACCAATATTCCCAATCTTTTCCTATATTTAAAATAAAAATCTTTAACCCAACCTGAAAGGACAATTCTGAAAACTCAATTTAGAAGCCAGTCGACTTAAAACACTTTAGTAGTCGACTTTCAGAAATACATTAAAAATGTGAAAATGCAAAAAATTATAAGATTTTGCAAGCATTTTGTTAAAAGTCAATCTTTTAAGGAAAAATAGTTTTAGATGAAAAACATTCTTAATTTTGAAAATTGACCTGAATATTTGATTCCTTGAGTTTGAAAACCTCTAAGTTTTCAAAACATTAAATTGTTTTCAAAACATGAAATTTCCAACTATGATCTATGTGGAAAATGTTTATTTAATTGAATTACCCCCATAGTAGGTCATTAATTACTATATTTTGATACTATCTATGATTCATCATGATGCAACAAGTATTAGTGAACCATTAGTATCATCCTATACATCTCATTTGTTTCTAAGTTTCTCAATACAAAAATCATGTTCATCCGATTTTGTATGAGTTGTATATGAGATATTCCTATTTAGCTATGTGAACATGCATTTCTACCCTTGCTACATATCAACCCCCTAGGTATCAACTCAACCATTTATCAATAGTTTGAAGTAAATTTCCCTATGGTTGACTATACCAAAACCCTTCAAGAGGTAAGGATTGACTTGGGCACCCAAAATAGGTCATGCCCAACTGAATTCACCAAATATTCTTTTGGGATCCATCTTCTAGCCACTAGTTTTGCCTTTGATTGTTACACCCTAATAATTAGACAATGGTAGGAACTTTCGTTCTTTGATCCCTTGTATCGTAACTCCTTCTTGCTATAATCTACTTTTTGGTTTCCAATTATCATATTTAAGGTCTTTGAGCCAATAGTGAATTTTTCTAGGGCTAAACTAAGAACTAAGGTTTTCCACCTTTTCCCTTAAGCCCTTATTCTCTTCTTCTAATTTTTGAAATTTATCTAGAGATGAGCAATTTCTAATCTATCTTCTAAAATGTTAACTAATTTCTTCAAATAAATATTTTTTCTCCAAGCTTTTCATAAAGAACTACTTATGCTAGAAATTGCATCTAATAAATCTTGAGTGGTTAGTTTCTTACATCACTTACCATGTTGTCTGAATTGAATGAATGAGCTCCCCCTTCACTTGAGTTCCTTTATTCTTCTTCTTTGGATGATGTGGAGACACCATCATCAAGCACCATTAGTGCAAGGTTGGACTGACACACTTTTTCTTCTTCTGATGATGATATGGAGGACTCAGGTTTGTCATCCCATGTAGCTTTAGCTTGCAAGCTTTGTGTGATGGGCTCCTTCCCTTTTCCTTGGCTTTTCCCTTGCCCTTCTTCTTCATCTCTTCCTTCTTCTTCAATAGAGGACATTGATCTCTTACATGACCATCTTTATGACAATTAAAGCATCTCACATTCTTTTAGTCAGTCTTCTTTCTCCCTATCATTTTCTTAACACCACGTTTATTAAAATTTAAATTCTTAAACTACTTGCCTTTCTTATTGCATAAGCCACTTGATCACTATCCAAGGAAGAGCATGAGGATGCTGATTGTGGCTCCGATGGAGAGGGTGATTTCTTCTTTCCCTCTTTTCCTTGTTAGCCATGAGTACTACTTCACTTGAGGCTGCCATTTGGCCAGGGGTATTATCCCTGGGTATCACTGTTGATAGACTAGGAGCTATTAAGATTGGGAACCAGTTGATAATTGATTGATCGATGACAACACAACAAAACAACAAAGTGAAGCTTGAGATATTTGAGCTGTTAAAATTGGAAAACCAGTTGACAATCGCTTGTTCAACAACAACACAACAAAACAATAAAGTGAAGCTGGAGATGTTTGATGCTTATAAAGGGGACCAAGGAGAGCATTTAAAGTTAACACACGATGCATATTATTTTATTTTATTGATCTCTCTTGTATCTTTCTCTTAATCTTCAAGTGTTCATTGTAATCATCTTGTAACTTTCAAAGGAAGTTTGAGAAGGAGAAAAACTAGTGGTGCTTTTGAGAGTGACTCACAACTTATGAGAGGTCATCACAATTTATAAGTCATAACTAGTGTAGTAAGAACGAATGTTCTAAAACCACTTTATATGAAGGCGTATTGTTTCTTTTCATTTCCACTGCATACTTGTTTCGATTGACCTTGTTAAGTTTTTAGCAAGTGTGTAATTGTCAATTACAAGAACAATTGCTATCCACTCCTCCAGCTATTCGATCACCTATCACTTCACATCAGTCCTAACAGTAAGTGCTGGAATGCTTCTGCCATCAAGGTTTGTAAACCCTAGCGGCTTTTAAAATTCTATAATTCAATTAATCGTTCACAAATTGAACAAAAAAATTGTATGGAGGCAAGAAGAGGGATCCAGAAAAAATGTTTCAACATGGAGAATATGGAAATTTGAGAATTCCCTTGTAATCGCTTGGTTGGTCAATTCTATGGAAGTTTGAATTGGAAAAACATACCTAATTCTTCCCACAATAAAAGATGTGAGAGAAGTTGTTAGAGAGACATATTTAAATCTTTAATATGGGAGGATATTGTTAGGACTAGTGTGATAGAATGATCAGACAGCTAAAAGGGGTGAATGGTGATTTTCCTCGAAATGAAATATTTTTACTCTTGCTGACACTTTAGCAACATCAGACAAATCAACTTATGTTGTGGAAATGAAAACATAAGAATAAAATTCACACCAATGGTTAGCTCTTGAAATCCATTATTTTTCTCCTTCACAGATAACTTCTAGAGGTGAAGCAATGATGGAGACAAGTGGCAATCTCCTATAAAAGTTTATAAACAATAAACACAAGAAGATTCTAAAGCCTGACTTTTAGTTTAGCATACTTTGGAAAATGATGAGTCTATTTGGGAAATGATAAAGTTTTGTTTGAAGGCTTGTAAGTCAAAGTTTGGAAGAATTAACTATAAGTCTAACATTATCCAACAATTCTAATGTTTTTCAATTTTCAATTTTTGAAAAATTAAAGCATCAATTAAGAGTCTTTATATATATATATTTTGGTGAGTCTTTATGAGTCCTATGTGAGTCTTTATGAGTCGATTTCTATGTTCAAAAAGTCCATCTATTAGTATAAATATATATGTTGTACTACTAGATTATGAAATAGAAATGGAGACAAGTTGCAATCTCCTATAGAAGTCTATAAACAATAAACACACAGATTCTAAAGCCTGATTTTTAATTTAGCATACTTTGGAAAATGATGAGCCTATTTGGGAAATGATAAAGTTTTGTTCCAAGGCTTGTAAGTCAAAGTTTGGAAGAGTTAACTATAAAGTCTAACAATTCTAATGTTTTTTAATTTTCAATGCTTAGGAAATTGAAGCATCAAGTAAGTGTCTTTATGTCTCCTATGTGAGTCTTTTTTTATATTTCCTACGTGAGTCTTTATGTCTCCTATATGTGTCTTTATATTTCCTATGTGAGTCTTATGTGAATCTTTATGAGTCAATTTCTATGTTTAAGAAGTCTATTTACTAGTATAAATATGTATGTTGCTTTGCTCCTGGATTATGGAAAACAATTGAGTTTTTGAGAATTTTTTTAGGTTGTGATGCAATCTCCCTAGGGTATGATGCTTAGGAATCCTTAGGTGTGATACCTAAGTTTCTATAATCTTTCTCCACTTTTTTGCACCTAATTTTAGATTTTGACTCTCTATTTTGTTGGGACCTTGACAATGCTAAAGGGGAGGGGGGGTGAATAGCGTTTTCACCGTTTCTTCGTTGGCGATTGTATTCGTCTACAAGATTGTTAATGCACAGCGGAAATACAAATATAACATAAACAATATCAAAGCACATGCACAACAAACCGATGTAATGTGGTTCGGAGATACACTCCTACTCCATGACAATCGTTAAGGTGGATCACTCCTTTAGCAAAATTTCACTATCTTCTCCTTTGGATGAACTTCAAAGTGGAGGAAACCTTTCTTACAACCTATAGCTTAGTACAAATACAAGTTTAAAGAGAAAAAATACAAATGCAATATGAAAGAAAGCTTTACACAATGAGATCTTTTGCTTGATACGCTTTTGGTTGCTTTGGATGATTAGGAAGGATAAGAATGCACCAGTAAATCTCTTTCAAGATCACCAAAAACTAGCACCCAACCTCTTCCATGAGATCTCCTTTTATAGACTCTTCAAAGGCTAATCTTTCACCATCAATCGACTGACTTTACCCACCAGTCGACTGATCAAGTAGCCATTGTGAGGTTGGGTTTCCAATGGTATGATCCACGTTGGATTTAAGTCAATCAGTTGACTGATAATCCTATCAGTCGAGTGCTCACAGCACCAGGC